>JANAVB010035420.1:3328421-3368421 GCA_029216955.1 Iris pallida | reverse complement strand
TTGATATTATTTTATTATTTATGATATTGTTTTGGGGTTATTTGAGTCGGGTTCGAATTTCAACTCAATCCGACTTGAAACGGGGACCCGGGAGTAGTTTGACTCTAGTGGGACCCACACACTAGTTAGGCATGGCCCACATGATATTAATTTTAGTCCATATGATAGAAATATTTTTGTTAGAGGTTAGACTAATTATTATGGATAAGGTTAGTGTGATTAGAGACTTTAGAATGACTAATTTAGCCCCAACCAATTAGCCATTTCCTAATACTCATAGAATAGGTTAGTGGGGGCATTTTGGACCTTACCATAATAGGACAAATAGCCCATATGGCCAGCCACTTTGGGAGAGGATAGGCTCAAGTTCATTTCATTATTATCATCCACACTCTCTTTCTTGTTCTTCCCCAAATTCTTAGAGAGCAATTCCTAGCAATTTCTCCACCAAATCCTTCCATTTCACTACCAAATCTTCTTCTTTCCTTCTCCATTCTAGCCAAGGAGGAAGCTACCCAAGTTTGGGAGGATTCGGAGCTCGTTCGTGTCCTTTTGGAATCTCTACGTGTCGGTGTCGCTCCGGGAAGGCTTTTTTTCGATTTGATCTACCGGGAGGTATAAATCCCTTCTCCTTTTTATTTCCTCATGCATATAGGTCTATTTTGAAACCATAGGAATGACCCCCATGATTGTATCTCCATTTGTGTCCATTTCGTGTCCATTTGGAGGTCATAGGAGTGTCCTTTGTGTTGTGGTTGTGTCCATGTGAGAAAATCCCAAATTTGGACACACTGTGTTATTGTTATGTATGAATGAATTATTTCATGTTTAATCTCATATTTTTGTATTGGAGATGTGTTTTATAGTGTCTCATATATATATATATATATATTAGTGTAGAGAGTGAGTTCTTGATATATTATGTTATATACTTGTGTTCTTTTGTCTCAAACTACCCAAATCCGTCATGATTTTTATCCACGTTTTTAATTTCAGCCATAACTTAGAAATGTCATAACTTCTAGCTCAAAGTTCGGTTTAATCTCCCATTTTTTTTTAAAGAAGCGTATTGAAGTTAGCTTTCCAAAAACATGTATTAATAGGCCTAATTCTTTCTGTAACTTTCTGGAGAATTATTTGAGTGTCAGCTGTACGAAAGATAAACGCGTTCTCGGTGTTTTCGCGATTCCGGGAGTTTCCGGAAACGAAAACGCGATCCGTTTGAAGTTTCGGAAAGCTAACACATAGATCTATAACATAATTTAATTCTAAATTTTAATTCATGCTGAGATGGTACAGTATTGATTATTAGTAGGAGTTACTATTCGGCATATGTATTTTGTACACCCTTGTGTGTAATATAATGTTCTATTTGATTTTAACCCATGTTAATGTATATACATTATGTAACTAAATAGAGAATGCAAGCATGAGTAAATGGTTAAATAAATGATGTATGGGGTGTAAGTATCCTATCTAATGTAAGCATGTATAAGTATGGCTTGTAATGAATATGTAGGTTCCATAGTATGTAATGTATGGTGCATATAGTAGTGCAAGAGAATAAATGAATGATGAATGAATGCAAGCATGAATGTAATGTAATAATAGATGTAATATATGCAATATACAAGTTAATGAGATGTAATGTTCTATGTTAACACAAATCCTATATTACCTCATGTACCCTCTTACACTATGTTGACACTATCACACTTGACACATTGTTCACTTACACTTTGACACTCTTTGATATGTATACACTATGTATGCCCATTTAACCCTCACTTGCCCCTTTGTCATGTTCACATACACACACATAGCCTCTTAAATAAGTATTTATGAATATAGTTAACTTAGCTATGTATGTATATTGTATATATGTTAGCATATTGTGTTGTAATATATAAGTTTATATAACCATTTGAAATGCCATAATTATAGACCTAATGTTGAATACCAATATATGCATGTGTATATATGTGTAGACATATATAGCTTAAAGTAATAGATTACCTAGTGTATATCCAATGTGAATTTTTGCCTATTTGAGTATTGAATAATTGCATGCTATATAGAGTTGGGTGTATGTTGGCTTGTATAGCCTTGTATTGATGTGTGCTTGCTAGGATAGTCTTGGTTAGGCCTAGTAAGACTTGCTGGGTTAGGACATGACCTAGCTTGACCTAGTTTGACTAGTACAGTTGACCAGAGTTGACCAAGGGTTGACTTTGGCCTAGTTTAGCCTAGATTCATGTAGAATGTATTGTAGTACTTTATATTACCCTTCTGGACATATTGTGACTTGTGTTGTTCTAATTAGGAGCCAGACACCTCTCCTCGGACAGTATCTTTACCTTGGACATTCAGATATCAGGCGAGTATATTCTCTGATCATTTCATCCTGCTTAGAATTATTTCCTGCATTAGATTACTTTACTTGTACTGTCACGTTGGTCACACGGATTGGTACTATATGGATCCTTTCTTGAGATGTTATCCTTAGGGAGCATCGGATATTACATGTTCTGTGCGTTTCACTTACATTGTGTATCACTATGCTTCTTGGTTCATTGATCACTTGTGACATGTACTCTCATGATCACAGAGTCTCCTTGAATCACTCACTGTTGGGTAACCCCCAGAATCACCCATTTATGGGCATCCATGTATCATCCTGCGGGGCTATTGCATGGAATCATAACATAACCTGGCTGGATCCTTGTGCATTGATTAGGGGTACGGGGAGTAGAATTGGACATGTGAATAATACCCAAGTAGTGTAGCATCAGAATCTCTTCCATAGTGTAGCATCAGAATCTCCTATGCCATTTACATATCTATATTGTACTCTGACTCACTAGCCACTGTTAGTCTTTATTATTAGTAGATATTTCTATTACAGCTCTCTCTCTGTTTACATACTGTATTTCTTTCAGTACCTGTATCTTACTTTACTGCATGATTATATTTTCTAACCTGCTATGAACTGTTGAGATGTAATGTGCTCGTTCCTGTCCTGACTGGACCTGTTGATAAATTTTACAGATAGCCTGGAGGTTGCCTGCTAGCCTAGAGGAGACAGTAGAGGTTGCATAGATAGCTAGGGTTTTGCTTATAGTTTATTTTCAGTCATCTTGAGTTGTATTTATGGATTACTGTATTTTGGTTTTGAGATGTATTCTGAGTTTGTATCTTAGACACTTAGACTTCTATCTGTTGTATCTCTTTTTGATTTCATGTTTTATCTATCTTCCTTTATGCTCTACCTTAGATGTGATTGAGTTTACATTCTGCTATGTCACCCCCATTCGGGGAGTATAAACTGTTTAGTCTTATACTGTTAGATGCATTGAGACCTAGGACAGCGTTCTACCGCCGACACTGCGGCGTAGGTCGGGCATTGTTACGTTCTCGTGCCCTAACTCTAGGGTACGGCTCGTGACAATTACCTCTATCATTGTGGCCGTCTCTTTGATTGTTCCAGTCAGGTCGTCCTTGATTGCCTCTATCGTTGGCGCCTCCTCTTTGATTGTTCCAATCAATTCTTGTCACGCCCCGCTCCCGTAGGAGCGATCGTCCTCTCTAAGGCGTGATGCCGCACGGGCCTAGATTTCGCCCGTGCAAGGCCGAGTCCAGAAACGGCCGATTTGATTCCTAGGCCACGGAGTCGCGCAGAGTGTCCCCATTTGCAACGAAAAGTAAATGAACACAAGTTGAATACGAAATCAAACTCTTTATTGATATTCAAGAAGTTACAAGCGGCGCTAGGCCGATATTACAAATCGCTCAAGCTCTCTCTCTCTGAAACATAAAAGGCGTGCCAAGTGGCTTACAAGATGGAATGATTCATGGCGATGTTCCGATACATTATGTCCTGTATAGGGTACTTCAGCTCCTTGCAACGCTCCAAGGCTCCAGAGATAGCTCCGCGCCTTAGCACGTTCGATGGAAGCTCCGTACCCGCCGACATTTTCCTGCTTCCTGCAAGCAGACTGTGGGGTTATCAGTACATTGTTATGCACTGGTGGGGAGACTAGCTCGCCCACAACGCTATCATTACCAAACGCGTTCCATTTACTTTTGTGCATCTCTATCATCCATTGTCTTTCTAATCTTGCCTTAGGATCAGTTTCATGCATATTTCATAACCTATCTCGTGTTGCCAATTTCAAGTATCGTATGGAAATACATGCATGACTTACCCATACTTACCGTCCGGCCTTCCCTGTTCAATGTAAACCAAGTTAGTCAACAATTCATATGTAATAACATAACGTGCCTCATGTAAACTTTCAATATCAAGGGCGTGTCCCTGCCTCGGTTTCTAGCGCGCCGTTGGCGTATTTTCTGACTCCTTTACCAAAGTACTTTTGATTATCTGGTGTGTTATATTCAAGCATGTTCAGAAGGCACTTCATTTAGTTAACTTAGACTACTTTGATTTCAATGCAAGGACTTGCACGTGGATTGCCACCAGCAAAGCCCACTTAACTCTATATGCACCGGTTGCTGGCACCATAAGCCATCCTAGACATATTCCCCTTGGTATTTTCTCACCTATCATGGCGTACGGCTGGTACACCCTGATAGTCTCTTGAAGAATACCCCGCACTTACGTTTCCCGTTGTGGCCAAGCCCCCACCCAGGTCGTCCGTAAGCCCCTTTTGATTCCGTCCGGACCGGCAAGTCCTTCACACTTTGACCATGCCGCGGAATCCCTTTCTCTTTACGGCACATCATACGCCACCCCTCGCTCGTACCGTTTGTCCACGACCATTTCGTATTAACTTGTCTTTTTAACTTAACGGCTGTCTCTGAGCCATAGGCTAACCCTTAGCCTTCTTGCGTTATCGACCAGGTTGGCGTCCGTGCAGCGCGGGTAGCGAGCCCCGTTGCACGTGCCCGTCACACCTGTCGCTAACTATTCTTTTCTTTCTTATCTTTCATTCATTCTTTCTTTTCTTTCTTTCTTTCTTTCACTTGTTCGTTCGTTCATTGGTTCTTTCACATATTCGTTCATTCATTCGTTTGATTCATTCATTCACTTATTCATTCATACATTTTGCAACTCCCTGTGCGGGAGTCGCCCTGGCGACCCATTGGTCCCATAGCCTTTCAATGTTGCTAAACTCTACTCGGAATGACTATGTTGATAGTCTTCCCGTTTCATTGTTGTAAACCATTCATTGTTTCATTGTCGAACGCGAGCTTGTGCCTTAGCACGAGCGTGGAGCACGGTGCGAGAGTTCTCGTATTTTCCATGTTCTTTTCCATATTCTATACAAGCATACAAGATGGGATTAATCCCTTAGCTAGGTGCGTTGGGTCATTTATTAGCATGCACGGTGTTATCGCCTAACGATTTCAGTGATAGTGTCCGTATTGTTATGTGTCTAGGCTAAGCAGAGACGGGTTCATCGGAGCCACCCACCTTAGCGATGTTCGCATCGGCTGAGCGATACTCCGAGCGCGCCTTTGAAAGTCTAAGTCTGGATCCATCTCGTCGGGCCAATACAAGTCTTGCATCGATTCGCATCGATACTTCATCGGGTCGAAGCAACTCTTTGGGTCGACGGCTCGTTTGAGTCGTTGCACTTGCCGTTTGGAATCGGCGTTCCGCTAGGGCGGAGCGGGTCACTATAATTCTTCCTCTGCCTCTATGTCACGCCCCGCTCCCGTAGGAGCGATCGTCCTCGCTAAGGCGTGATGCTGCACGGGCCTAGGTTGCGCCCGTGCAAGGCTAAGTCCAGAAACGGCCGATTTGAGCTAGGCCACAGAGTCGCACAGAGTGTCCCCATTTGCAGCGGAAAGTAAATGAACACAAAATGAAGCGAATTCAACTCTTTATTGATGTTCAAGAACTTTACAAGCGGCGCTAGGCCGATATTACAAATCGCTCAAGCTCTCTCTCTCTGAAATATAAAAGGCATGCCAAGTGGCTTACAAGATGGAATGATTCATGGTGATGTTCCGATATATTATGTCCTGTATAGGGTGCTTCAGCTTCTTGTAACGTCCCAAGGCCCCGGATGTTGGCTCCGCGCCTTAACACGTTCGATGGAAGCTCCGCACCTGCCGGCGTCTCCTGCATCCTGCAAGCAGACTGTGGGGTTATCAGTACATTGTTATGCACTGGTGGGGAGGCTAGCTCGCCCACAATACTATCATTACCAAACACGTTCTATTCACTTTTGTGCATCTCTATCATTCATTGTCTTTCTAATCTTGCCTTAGGATCAATTTCATGACATATGTCATAACCTATCCCGTGTTGCCAAATTCAAGTGTCGCATGGAAATACATGCACGACTTACCCATACTTACCGTCCGGCCTTCCCTGTCCAACGTAAACCAAGTTAGTCAACAATTTATATGAAATAACTTAACGTAGTTCATGAAAGCATTCAATGTAAAGTGCGTGTCCTTGCCTCGGGTTCTAGCATGTCGTAGGCACGTTTTCTAACTCGTTTGCTCGAAGTACTCTTGATCGTTTTGTGTGTTATATTCAAGCCTATTCAGAAGGTACTTTGTACAGTTAACTTAGACTACTTTGATTTCAATGCAAGGACTTGCACGTGGATTGCCACCAGCAAAGCCCACTTAAATCTATATGCACCGGTCGCTGGCATCACAAGCCATTTTGGACACTTCCAACCGTGGTATTTCTCAACTTAGCGTAGGGTTAGGACTGGCACACACCCCGTTAGTCTCTTGAAATACCTCAGCACTTAGTCCCCCGGGTGGCCAAGTCCGCACCCAGGCATGCCCGTAAGCCTCGACTTGGTCCGCCTAGGCCGACCATGATCCTCCTTTTGATCATGCCGTGGAGTCTGAATCACCCGTGCACGGGTCCGTCCATGACCATTTCGTATTTTATCGTCATAGGCTAACCCTTAGCCACAATGCGTTATCGACCAGGTTGGCGTCCGTGCAGCGCGGGTAGCGAGCCCCGTTGCACGTGCCCGTCACACCTATCGCTAACCATTCCTTTCCTTCTTATCTTTTATTCATTCTTTCTTTTCTTTCTTTCACTTGTCCATTCGTTCATTGGTTTATTTTCGTATTCATCCATTCGTTGATTCATTCATTCACTCGTTTATTCGTTCATTCTTTTATTTATACATTATACAACTTTCCGTACGGGAGTCGCCTTGGCGACCCATCAGTCCCATAGTCTTTCAATGTTGCTAAACTCTACTCGGAATGACTATATTGATAGCCTTCCCGTTTCTTTGTTGTAAACCATTCATTGTTTCATTGTTGGACGCATAAGGGACTTGAACGTAAGCTTGTGCCTTAGCACGAGCATGGAGCGCGGTGCGAGAGTTCTCGTATTTTCCATGTTCCTTTCCATATTCTATATAAGCATACAAGATGGGATTAATCCCTTAGCTAGGTGCGTTGGGTCATTTATTAGCATGCACGGTGTTATCGCCTAGCGATTCTCGTGATAGTGTCCGTATTATTATGTGTCTAGGCTAAGCAAAGACGGGTTCATCGGAGCCACCCACCTTAGCGATGTTCGCATCGGCCAAGCGATACTCCGAGCGCGCCTTTGAAAGTCTAAGTCTGGATTCATCTTCGGCGGGCCAATGTAAGCCTTGCATCGATTCTTCTTCAGGTCGATGCCAACTCTTCGGGTCGACGGCTCGTTTGAGTCGTTGAACTTGTCGTTTGAATCGGCGTTCCGCTAGGGCGGAGCGGGTCATTACATAATACACCACTCAAAACAAGTCTCGTCCTCGAGACTTCCTGAGTGCAGGTCATCCTTCCATTTCTTAACTCGTGTCATAGTGTTTCATAGACAATTCTATCGAACGGCTCTATCGTTCGATGGCATCGAACCATGCTCGGTACCTTTCCAAGTTCCGTGTCGCATACGTTTGGTCGATTTTATTGAATGGCTTTTCATTCATTTCAGAGTTGATGGTTCTTATTCAATTGTCTCGTTTCTTCGACTTGGTTGATATTTCGACGTATCATGGGACTGAAACGGTCGCACAAGGTGCGTTGAAATTCTCAAACACGAGAGTCATAGGCTGAGGCAAACTCACTCATTCGTTCATGCGCATCTCAACACCCACTTGCAGCTGCATTCGAGTTCATCATATCGCTGAGTTTGGATCGTGCACGCATTCAAGGCATCCCCCGAATACGTACATTTCAACCAAGCTTAGCGACTAGCGAAGTCGAAAAAGCTGCTCGTGATAGTTTCGATTTGCCGATCGTTTTGCTAACTTCGATTTAAAACCGAACTCATGTGTGTATCACATATCGTTTATCTCGGTCCTCGAGATGATTCGGTTCGCTTCTCAAGCGCTCTTGTCAACGAAATCAATACGATTTCTTCTTAGCGGAGTCGATCAAGTCTAAGTAATTCCCGTCCGATTCGAGATCAAGTATCGCACTATCACCGAGTACGTCTTCCGACCAATGATTCAATTTGTTATCCCAACTTTACTTGCGCATCATCCATTTCTAGCATTCACTTTGTTTGAGACCAATCTCGTCGTCGTTCACGCACACTTCCTGTTCCCCGTCCTACTCTAAGTCTTGTTTCCCCAAGTCTATCGTCCATCCAGGCGATACTGTAAATGCCATCGCACAGGTTCAATCACTCGGCATAGGATCATCCGTCTATCCGCTAGGTCAGCTCAGAAGGTCATAGTTACACGTCAGGTCCGTGGCTCGTCGCGCAAGGTCGTTGCACGACGCTCGCCCCAAATCCTATGGTTAGACCATTTATTCGCTTGTACGGGAGTTTCTACCCAAGTTTGTTTCACTCAAATTTCTAAACATCGAGCATGATCACCTAATTCGCATCAAGACTTACGTTGCACATATTCAATTCCGTTCAATCACCAGTTCTAACCAATTCGTGTATTCGATCACGAGGTCATCCAGCTCGACAATATATTGCGCTCCAATCTCACGCGAGTCCGATTATCCACGGCGGTTCATGAATCACCATGCAACGCTCCCGCGGAATAATCATTCTCATCGGGGCGTAACTCTTGTTTGAGTTTTAGACTAACCCATTCTCGATACGCGGATTGGACCTACTCAATCCTCAAGTTCAATTCTTCAAGCACACAAATTCATTTTCGAGTCCACCTTCGCGTCAAACCACAAGTCGAAGCAATCAGATTGCCACGCCATCCAAGTTCAATCACTTCCGCTGTATGAATCACCATATCACCGCTCACGCGGAGTTATCGCCATAATCCGATACGACGCATGTGCGAGGTTGGAGTTGCGCTCGCAGAAGACAAGAACGTCAATGTTGTGGTTGTCAATGAAGCAAATCCAAGCATTCATATTTTTATCCGAGCCAAATCAATTCGATAGTCTGACCGTCATACATTCAACTAGAAAATCCTCGAGCTAAATCTATCTTTTCCACGACACATTTTTAACATCCCAAGTATAGCATCCAACGGGACAATGACATTTGCATGATCGTCATTCCCCGAGTCAGAGTACCCCCGAGTTATCGCATATCGATGTTTGATACGCCTCAATACCATCGACGATATGCGTAACCTGACGATCTTCCTTTGCAACCGATTTCGAGTCGTGCGTTGATGCTGTTGTCCGAGTTGGATATTCCATAATTTTCTCGATATTCAAGATCAAGTTTGATCGCTATTCCTCAAGCTAGTTTCAAGATCGTTGTCCAAACTCAATTCACAATTTATTTGAATCAATCCAAAATCGTACGCGTGATCCTCTAAATTTTCCTCGATCAAGTCCATTCATTTTCATTCATCGTTCCGAACCATTTTCTAACTCGCGTTGCCCATTGACAAGTTGTCCAGCGACATCTCGTTCAGGACTTTTGAAGTTACGGCCAACTAAGCATGACACGTTCTAAGGCTTTGCGCGATCGTATCGCTTGCCGACTTACTCGTACGATCTGTAAATCCTTTAGTCTCGCTCGAACAATTTCTATGACGTCCATATACCACTCAGGGTTCGAGCCACTCGACTAGTCGTCGACACTCATTCTTATTCTTCTCCGAACCTATCACATACACCACTCGGATTCAAGCCATACGATCTAGTCCTCAATCACGTTCGCGTTATGCGCTAAGACATCCTTCAGATTCGTTCGATGAATCTCTAGCGTAATCGCTCACGTCGCCTCGACGTACTAAGTCGTTCATACTAATCCTCAAAATCCAAGCCAATCCTTCGGGTATGCCTAAGCGTTAACTCAATAGCGTTCCTATCGATAGATACTCAAAGTGTATCTCCGTTCTCAATCGAGCGATACTTGATATCGCTCGCAACTCGATTGCACCAAAAGTCGAGGTGCGCGACACGCGGCACAACTTAGCCAAAGGGCCGTGTGCATAGCGATTCCGTGCGGACTATATTCGAGTTTGCACGCTTACTTATTCTCGTTCGAGCAATAATTGATCTCGCTCGCAACTCATTCGCACTTAAGGGTCTAGGTGTGCGATACTCTGCACAACTTAGCCAAAAGGCTGCGTGCATAACCATCCCGTTCGAACTATACTTTGGTCTCGTGTACTCGTTGGCTGTCAGCGTAAGCTCATTCAAGCTCGCACTGCGTTTGCTAACTCTTAGCATTGGTTCCTTCCAACTCAAGTCCATCGTGGTGGCACAAAGGCCTTCGCCTATCGATCCCGTCCAACCGAGTACTCGTACGAGCTTTTGAAAATATTAGACTTATTGTATGGAACATCCCAAGGCACAATGAGAGAGAGCGTACACTTCTTTTGTTTCGAAATCGAGCTTTCAAAACTGAGAAAATCGAAATAAAGTCCAAGGACGTAAAGCCGTGCTCTGATACCAATCTGTCATGCCCCGCTCCCGTAGGAGCGATCGTCCTCGCTAAGGCGTGATGCCGCACGGGCCTAGGTTGCGCCCGTGCAAGGCTAAGTCCAGAAACGGCCGATTTGAGCTAGGCCACAGAGTCGCACATAGTGTCCCCATTTGCAGCGGAAAGTAAATGAACATAAATTGAAGCAAATTCAACTCTTTATTGATGTTCAAGAAGTTTACAAGCGGCGCTAGGCCGATATTACAAATCGCTCAAGCTCTCTCTCTCTCTGAAATATAAAAGACGTGCCAAGTGGCTTACAAGATGGAATGATTCATGGCGATGTTCCGATACATTATGTCCTGTATAGGGTGCTTCAGCTTCTTGCAACGTCCCAAGGCCCCGGATGTTGGCTCCGCGCCTTAACACGTTCGATGGAAGCTCCGTACCTGCCGACGTCTCCTGCATCCTGTAAGCAGACTGTGGGGTTATCAGTACATTATTATGCACTGGTGGGGAGGCTAGCTCGTCCACAATACTATCATTACCAAACACGTTCCATTCACTTTTGTGCATCTCTATCATTCATTGTCTTTCTAATCTTGCCTTAGGATCAATTTTATGACATATGTCATAACCTATCCCGTGTTGCCAAATTCAAGTGTCGCGTGGAAATACATGCACGACTTACCCATACTTACCGTCCGGCCTTCCCTGTCCAACGTAAACCAAGTTAGTCAACAATTCATATGAAATAACTTAACGTAGTTCATGAAAGCATTCAATGTAAAGTGCGTGTCCTTGCCTCGCGTTCTAGCATGTCGTAGGCACATTTTCTAACTCGTTTGCTCGAAGTACTCTTGATCATTTTGTGTGTTATATTCAAGCCTATTCAGAAGGTGCTTTGTATAGTTAACTTAGACTACTTTGATTTCAATGCAAGGACTTGCACGTGGATTGCCACCAGCAAAGCCCACTTAAATCTATATGCACCGGTCGCTGGCATCACAAGCCATTTTGGACACTTCCAACCGTGGTATTTCTCAACTTAGCGTAGGGTGACGACTAGCACACACCCCATTAGTCTCTTAAAATACCTCAGCACTTACGTTCCCCGGGTGGCCAAGTCCGCACCCAGGCATGCCCGTAAGCCTCGACTTGGTCCGCCTAGGCCGGCCACGATCCTTTTTTTGATCATGTCGCGGAGTCCGTATCACCCGTGCACGGGTCCGTCCACGACCATTTCGTATTTTATCGTCATAGGCTAATCCTTAGCCACAATGCGTTATCGACCAGGTTGGCGTCCGTGCAGCGCGGGTAGCGAGCCCCGTTGCACGTGCCTGTCACACCTGTCGCTAACCATTTCTTTCCTTCTTATCTTTTATTCATTCTTTCTTTTCTTTCTTTCACTTGTCCATTCGTTCATTGGTTCATTTTCGTATTCATCCATTCGTTGATTCATTCATTCACTCGTTTATTCGTTCATTCTTTCATTTATACATTATGCAACTTCCCGTACGGGAGTCGTCTTGGCGACCTATCGGTCCCATAGTCTTTCAATGTTGCTAAACTCTACTCGGAACGACTATGTTGATAGCCTTTCCGTTTCATTGTTGTAAACCATTCATTGTTTCATTGTTGGACGCATAAGGGACTTGAACGTAAGCTTGTGCCTTAGTACGAGCGTGGAGCGCTGTGCGAGAGTTCTCGTATTTTCCATGTTTCTTTCCATATTCTATACAAGCATACAAGATGGGATTAATCCCTTAGCTAGGTGCGTTGGGTCATTTATTAGCATGCACGGTGTTATCGTCTAGCGATTCTCGTGATAGTGTCCGTATTATTATGTGTCTAGGCTAAGCAAAGACGGGTTCATCGGAGCCACCCACCTTAGCGATGTTCGCATCGGCCGAGCGATACTCCGAGCGCGCCTTTGAAAGTCTAAGTCTGGATTCATCTTCGGCGGGCCAATGTAAGCCTTGCATCGATTCTTCTTCAGGTCGATGCCAACTCTTCGGGTCGACGGCTCGTTTGAGTCGTTGAACTTGTCGTTTGAATCGGCGTTCCGCTAGGGCGGAGCGGGTCATTACACTCTACCTCTGCTATGTCCACGATAGCCACCTCTTCCAAATCCTCTTCCTTGATGTGTTCTTATATTTTCAACTTTTGTCTGAAATGCACTTTCAACATTCTTTTTTTTTCTGTCCTGTTTAGTCTTTGTTCATGAGCTAGAAGAGAACTTGTTAGTGTGCTAAAAGAATATGTGATAAATCTTTGGATTCCTCTATTGCAGCTACTACATGGTCAAATTTAGGAACAAGAGTTCTTAAAACTTTTTCTACTACCTTTTTATCATCAAACTCTTCACCAAGAGTTCTTAATTGATTAACAATATTTGCAGCTTTGGTACAATAGTCATCAATTGTGTCAGCATCCTTCATACAGAGATTTTCAAAATCACTTCTAAAAGTTTATAATTTGACGGATTTTACCTTTCCATCACCTTCATATTGCTGCTTCAAAATTTTCCATGCAACGGTTGACTTCTCAGCATTAGCAATTCTTGGAAAGATTGAGTCATTCACCGCTTGTTGCAATATGAGTAGCGCATTCGCATCTTTTTTCCGTAGATCCCTCATTTCTACTGTCCTATCCGTCTCTGCATAGCCATTCTCAACAAGTTCCCAAAGATCTTGTGAAATAAAAAGTGTCCTCATTTTGATTATCCAAAAACTATAGTTTTCACCACTAAACATAGGAATCAAAGTTTGTAAGAGATTGAGACCATTTCCAATATTCTTTTTTTTACGTAAAAAATAAATCAAAACCAACAACAAAAATTAACAAAAAATAAATGTACCTTTTCTTTACCAAAAATAACAATAACAACTTACTAGCACTCTTACTTCAAAACTTCAAAATTCAACGGTAGCAATCTTCTACGATGAAAATTTGCTTCCAGCTTCAACACGAACCCAAGCTCTGATACCAAAAATGTTAGAAGCATATAACAAAATATAGCAAAGTAACAAAGTGGAAAGGAGTAGATAGCAAATAACAACAAACAAATGACTAGCAACACAAATACCAATCAACCGGAGCCAAGCACTGCTCAAATAGTTTAAGAATGCTGTGTGTTTATTCATTGAAATGTTGTGCCTTTATATAGGCTAGAGAATGAAGAGTTGCTAGCTAAAGAATAGAAAACTTGTGGTTACAAGCAAATAAAGGAACCTGAGCTCCTAAAGAATTGGTCACCCAACGTTCACTTGAATGTTTGGTTTGAATCATTATCCAACACGTAGGGCGCGTAGGTGGCGCAAGTTGTAACGCCCCAGTCCCAAAATACTTGGGACTAGATACGTATCATGCCAGCTGCATACATACGAAGCACACTCCAATATATGGAAACCTTGTATGCATACATAAGCTGTAAAATGTAGTAATCCAAGACAAACTAAATCTCATCCACAATAAAATGAATAATAGAAAATCAACTTGAATATTTATGGTACAATCGTTGGGCGGAGACAAAGTCCACTACCAACTATCAAAATGAGATAAAGTATACAAGAAAATGATCCATAAAAATATCAAGACGAACCGAGAGCGATCATCTTCGAAGAAATGGAGACGCCCATAACCTTGGCTAGAACACCTGTAGTAAACCATGAAAGCACACACCTGGAGAGATAACCAGGTCCTCAGAGGGACGTAGCAAGATACAGGAAGAATATGCCAGTATAACTGCAATGTAAAAATAATATAAACTACAACACAACAGGGTACCTAACCATCTATGTGATATGCACTTTGAGGACAACGTTCTACGCAGGGGTTGTAGGATCAGCAGAGTAAATGAAGAGTGACAGTAAGTAGCGCTCATCCGAGTCACTATCGGCCTTGGGCAGAAGGTAGTGCTCATAAGAGTCACCCTCGGCCCAAAATGTGTGTAAAAATAAATGTAGCCCCTACGCTAGTAGCTGTCCCCTCCCCCCAATGATATTGTACATGCATCGTAACCACGATACACCAACACGTGTCGTTTCCACAATACTATTTATAATAGATAACTGTCAAGTCTTCTAACATGCATCTATTGACAGTTATTCCTACGCATGCGCACGGGTGATCAGCCAACACGCATGTGACCACTACATGATACTCACAACTCACACACCACTACCAAAATTTATCGATTTAGCAACGGTCAGATCCGTCGTCCGTCCGTTGGGAATTTGCATTAGCGATCGATCACTGACGGGTCTTGGCCAAAATAATCTGTCGGCAATCAGCTCGTCGCTAATAACGGTCCGTCGCTACGTAGTCTTCAAGCGACGGAATAGCGACGACTTTTCGACTTCACAATACGAAGCATTAGCGACGACTTTCCGACGGGCTTTCATCCATTTCAAGTATTAAATACTGAACTGTGTAGACACTAGCGACGTAGTGGTCCGTCGGTAAACCGTCGTAATAGCGTATCAGAGTGTATCATTTCGTCGCTATTCCGTCGATCGCTGTCGCTAACAAATGACGGATTAGCGACAGCATACTGACGGATTATCCGTCGACCATGTTCTGGAAATGCCAAGGACGATCACCGTCGCTATTCCGTCGATCACCGTCGCTAACAAAGGACGGGTTAGTGACGGAATACTGACGGATTATTCGTCGACCATGTTCTGGAAATGCTTGGTATTTCCAGAACCATGGCGACGGATACGTCGTCGCCATTCCGTCTAACTATATACCACCAGAACGTTGCCGACAGATATTCCGTCGACCACCCGTCGCTACCTGGAAACATTTTCAAATCTCCAGTTAGCGACGGATATGCCATCGAACAGTAGTCGAAAACTGGAAATATCCGTCGCTAACCGGTCACTAGTCCGTCGCTAAATGAGATTTTTTTGAAAAAAAAATTGCAGCACTTTTCCTGTTCGCAAAAATATGCATAACAATATATAATACACACCAATTATCCAACAATCACATAGACCAAATATATAATGCACACCAATTATCCAAGAATCACATAGACCAAATATGAACATACGAATTTAATACACACCAATTATCCAAGAATCATATAGACCAAACCAAATTAATAGAAAATAGACATCAATTATCCTGAAGAGTAACCTAATATCTATCGTTATAATCCGATCATAGCACAAATATTCCAAAATTCCCACAAATATTCCAAAATTTCCATAAATATTCCAAAATTCCAAAACACATAGGAAAATCGACTTTGGCCTTAGCAAAGACCGCAAGTCAGACGATGAATCCTCACAGCCAGGGATCATAGTTGCGTTGAGGCATGTACCATTCTATCAGCCACTTTGCATACGAAGGCTCAATCTGGTTGAGGTCTTCTGTAGGGACAGGAGGGTCGGTCCCGATGCTACTACTCTCTGACGGTGGCTCCTCCTTAACTTCAACCTTGGGAGCAATCTCTTCCCTGATGGTCATCGGTTCTTCCTTGACCTCGACCTTTGGTAACACCTCCTCCTTAACAGTCACCGGCTCTTATTTGACGACGGGAACTTCCTCCGTGTCGACCTCCAAGGGTTTCTTGCCTCGGCCCCTTCCTCGACTAGCAGCACCACCTCGGCAAGTCCTAGGAGCCATCTTTCTGACAACAGAAATTTTCATATAGGGTAAAGAAATTTACTCAAATTATAAAAGTTGTGACGTTGATTTTTTGCGTTCATCATCATTAGAGGGAGCAGCACTGGAAAAGTTGTGACGTTGGTAGCATGAGAGAGTAAAAATCTGTATCACAAGACTAACAGAATTACTATGTAATCATGTACTCACCAATAACCGGATGTAACTGGAGTCGTTGGGCCTATCGTGCAGTAATTGGTGGATCCGCTGGTATATGCCGGATGTACTTAGTATCTAGTGTATCATATTAGTATCGGTCTATCGGTTTGGTATATGACGTATCAGATTGGTATTGGCCTTAACAAATTGGTATCGTCCTATATCCGATATGTACATGTATCAGCCGTATAGCTAGGATTCATATCGGCCTTATCGATTTGGTATCGGTCATATCCGATAGGTATCGGCCGTGTTGGATTAGTATATACCATTTCGGATTAGTATCATGAAAGGTTTAGTAACAACTGTACTTAGATTTCTTTCTTCTCGAGCTAGAATACCATTGCAAGAGAGTCACCAGATCGTAATTGGCCAGTTACAGTAACATACATGCTTCCTTTTCCATCAGGAAAAGTGAGATTGAAAAGGAAGTATGTATGTTCTGTAACTGACCAGCTACACTCTCGTGACTCTCTTGCAATTGTAATCTAGCTTTAGAAGAGAGAAATACAAGTACATTGTTACTAAACCTTCCACGATACTAATCCGAAATGGTCTATACTAATCCAACACGGCCAATACCTATCGGATATGACCGATACCAAATCGATAAGGCCAATATGAATCCTAGCTATACGGCCGATACATATCGGATAGGACGATACCAAATCGCTAAGACCAATACCAACCGATACGGCCCATACCAAAATGATAGATCGATACTAATCCGATACGGTCAATACTTATAAGTACCTATGGTCCAGGAGGTTGATCCGCTAGTACATCTATGTACGATCAACGAAGTAACGATCCATTTCAATTTGGATGTGAAAATCTGTATCGTAAGATAAACTAAACATAATCAGTTCTATTTCACATGCTTAATTGCCAAGTATGGGAACGAATGGCTCAGAACACAACCCAAAATTCATTCTAGCATACATTAGTGTGAATCATCTATGTTCTGTACATATGGTGTAGTATATGTTCTTATCGTATCTAGTATCTGAAGAATGTAACAGAATCAAGATGAACTCACATAATGTAATACTAAGACATCATCTACTACTATATAAGATATAGTGATAGGTTGTCATATCATCATTGCCGAGGGATGAGGGTCGGAGGATAAATACCGCTCGAGTGAGCCAAAGGCATGCAGCCACTTCCCTCCCTCCATTCACCCTCTCCCTCTCTCATGCTATCAACGTCACAACTTTTCTACCTCAAGTTCTGATCAAGCATCTTCCTTCTCCTCTCCTCCACCATGGCTCTGGACCCATCTGTTTCTCCCTACTTCCCTTCTTCTTATTTGACTCTCTCAGCCACATATGATATCCACCTCAAGTGTAGAGTCGGGAGAGAAGAAGTGGGCAGGAAGAGGAGGGGGAAGCAGCACTGCCGGCGGCATGACCCGGAGGAAGTACAGAGGTTTTCTTCAACATCTGTAGGAGAACTATAAGGATATATCTTTTCACAACATATCACCTTGTCAAAGACCCTTAATGTGACAACCATGTTACTGCGGTGTCGGAAGACTAACATGTCATAATTTTCTAAGGCGTGTGTTTTGACATAATCCTCCAAACTCTTTCCTGCTATGTAGTTGCATTACTACATAGCAGGAAAGAGTTTAGAGGATTATGTCAAAATACACGGCTTAGAAAATTATGACATGTTAGTCTTCCGACACCGCGGTAACATGATATTCACATTAAGGGTCTTTGACAAGGTGACATGTTGTGAAAAGATAATCCTTATAGTTCTCCTACGGATGTTGAAGAAAACATCTGTACTTCCTCCGGATCATGCCGCCGGCTGTGCTGCTTCCCCCTCCTCTTCCTGCCTACTTCTTCTCCCCTGACTCTACACTTGAGGTGGATATCATAAGTGGCTGAGAGAGTCAAATAAGAAGAAGGAAAGTAGGGAGGAGCAGATGGGTCCAGAGCTATGGTGGAGGAGAGGAGAAGGAAGATGCTTGATCAGAACGGATGGCTCAGAATACAACCCAAAATTTATTCTAGCATACATTAGTGTGAATCATCTATGTTCTGTAAATATGGTGTAGTATATGTTCTTATCGTATCTAGTATCTGAAGGATATAACAGAATCAAGATGAACTCACATAATGTAATACTAAAACATCAACTACTACTATATAAGATATAGTGATAGGTCGTCGTATCATCATTGCCGAGGGATGAGGGTCGGAGGATAATCAACTTTATCTACGGCTACATAGTTTCTGCCTCGCCAGTCGAATGGCTGCAGGGACTATGTCCTGATCACCATGTAGTACCGTAGATTAATACAAATGGAGCTGGAGCCAAAATACAGAAACCAAAATACAAAATACAGAATCTAATCTCTGGGTTCGCCGAAAATACAAAATACAGTTCTAATTCATATGTATTTTAAGTGTGAGAACGGATGGCTCAGAACACAACCCAACCGGAGAGGATACTCTGAGAGATCCATCTGAGTAGGACGTATACTCTGAGAGATCACCTTTACAAGAATGATATCAGTAGTAGGATTGAGTGTTGGAGGAGATATTATCAGAGTATACGTCCTATCTCAAGTGGACATCCTTCGTGTAGAGCTCGAGTGAGAGGTTCATGACAGCATGGTGGTCTCCTTTGTCAAAGTATCCGTGCTCGTCCCACATTGTGGGATGAGCATGGATACTTTGACAAAGGAGGCCACCATGCTGTCAGGAACCTCTCACTCGAGCTCTACACGAAGGATGCCCATTTGAGCTCGGGGCAAAGTTTTGGCTCGGAGCAAGAATCTGTTGAGGGAGCACATCCACCATGCTGTCAGAAAAAAATAGTAACGGTGAGAGACCCATCTGAGTAGGACGTATACTCTGATAATATCTCCTCCAACACTCAATCCCACTACTGATATCATTCTTGTAAAGGTGATCTCTCAGAGTATACGTCCTACTCAGATGGATCTCTCAGAGTATCCTTTCCGGTTGGTTGTCGTATCATTATTACCGAGGGATGAGGGTCGTAGGGCAGTCAACTTCATCTACGGATACATGATTTTTGCCTCGCCAGTCGAATGGCTATAGGAACTATGTCCTGATCACCATGTCGTAGTCCAATACAATCCAGAGAATGACACAGTACTAATTCATATATGTAGTCCAATACAAATAGTCTAATACAAAAACAACCCAATACAAATAGTCCAATACAAATAAGTACTAATAGCTAATGAGAACCACGCAGCTCACGCAAACGCTCAGTGATACGATCACGCAACCACCTCAAATAAGCGGGATCTTTGGAGTGAGAAGAGATGTAGTCCCTTACAAGTGCTGCATGAATAGAACTCCCGGTCTCACTAGCTACCGGTGCTGGATGAATTGAACTTTCGGTCTCACTAGCTACCGGTGCCACTTCCTCCTTAACTGTAGGAGGAGCCACCTCAGCATTCACTGTTTCCCTCAAACGACGTGCCGCTCCTCGGGTCATGGGTGCCATCTGGTAAGATCGATATTCACAAATAATATAATTGTAACATAAGCAAGCTAACTAAAGGAACCATCATATAATTTGAGTACATTTTCGAAAGCAGATAAAGTACAGAAAATTCGATTTTTTGCCAAGTGTGAGAACGGATGGCTCAGAACACAACCCAAGATTCATTCTAGCATACATTAGTGTGAATCATCTATGTTCTGTACATATGGTGTAGTATATGTTCTTATCGTATCTAGTATCTGAAGAATGTAACAGAATCAAGATGAACTCACATAATGTAATACTAAGACATCATCTACTACTATATAAGATATAGTGATAGGTTGTCGTATCATCATTGTCGAGGGATGAGGGTCGGAGGACAATCAACTTTATCTACGGCTACATAGTTTTTGTCTCGCCAGTCGAATGGCTGCAGGGACTATGTCCTGATCACCATGTTGTACCGTAGATTAATGCAAATGGAGCTGGAGCTGGAGCCAAAATACAGTACTACTTCACCACGTCGTACCATTTTACTCTCTCACTCTCTCTCCTCCCCCACTCCGGCGCTCTCACTCTCTCCGACGCTCTCACACTACTAATTCCTATGTGTTTTAAGTGTGAGAACGGATGGCTCGGAACACAACCCAAAATTCATTCTAGCATACATTAGTGTGAATCATCTATGTTCTGTACATATGGTGTAGTATATGTTCTTATCGTATCTAGTATCTGAAGGATATAATAGAATCAAGATGAACTCACATAATGTAATACTAAGACATCATCTACTACTATATAAGATATAGTGATAGGTTGTCGTATCATCATTGCCGAGGGATGAGGGTCGGAGGACAGTCAACTTTATCTACGGCTACATAGTTTCTGTCTCGCCAGTCGAATGGCTGCAGGAACTATGTCCTGATCACCATGTCGTACCGTAGATTAATGCAAATGGAGCTGAAAATATTCATCCCTAACCGGTCACTAGTCCGTCGCAAACTGAGATTGTCACATACACATATGTATATCACAGTTAGATGTATAGATATATACATCTATATAGAAGCACACAACTGATACACTCTAAGGGTCGGTTTTCCAGGAAAAATTTCACTTATTCAGTGACTTTGGTGAAGCCAATGTCCCAAGGATATTCTTAACAAAGAAGGCAGATGAAGAACTTGCACTGCCCTTGAGACAGTGAACATATACACCATGAACCCAAACCCCATATTCACATTTACTAATCCAAACACTACCAAACTAATGGATAACACCCAATATGGATAACACATTATTTAGCCAATATATAAACTCAGATGAATTTGAGAAGCAAAGCCCCCTGCCGCCCCCGACCAAAGCCCGCCGCCGAAGCTCGCCGCCCAGTAGTTCGGTTGCATATATATATATATGAAGAGTGCTTATGGCTGTACGTCGGTTGCATATACCCCCGACGCCCCCGCCCCAAGCCAGCCGTCCAGCCCCCGACGCCCCCGTCCCAAGCCCGTCGCCCAGCCCCCGACGCCTCCGCCCCAAGCCCGCCGTCCCCGTCCCAAGCCCGCCGCCCAACCCCTGACGCCCGCCGTCCAGCCCCCGACACCCCCGCCCCAAGCCCGCCGCCCAGCCCCCGACGCCCCCGCCCCAATCCCGCCGCCCCCGCTGCCCCTACGACACCGCGAGAGAGAGAGAGAGAGAGAGAGAGAGGGGGGGGGATTACCTTCGGGAGAGAGAGGAGGAGAGTACGCCGACGCCGATCACCGAAGCCGCGGGAGAGAAAGAGAGAGGAGAGGGAGTGAATTTGGGGGGAATGCAAAAAGTTCCCCCCTCCGTTTTAATTTAAGTCTGGAACGTATATGTAGCGACGGACTAGCGACGGATTTTAATCCGTCGCCCGTTAGTCGCTATTTTTGATCCTTGCCGACTGAATATCCGTCGTTACGTAGTCGAAGAATTATCCCGCCAATTCTCCACATAATTCCTGCTAAATAATCGACTGCATAGCGACGGCTGACTATCCGTCGCTATATCTCCGACGCCCTAGCGACGGATGTGCGACCTTTCCTCCTCCTAAAAATAAAATAAAAAGTGTAACGGCTTGTCGTCGGTAATTTGTCGGCTAGTTGCCACAAAGCGTCGCTAACGCCGACGAAAAATTTTCGTCGCTAATTTTTGGTCGCTAATTTACTATATTTTGGTAGTGCACAACTCGTGATACAATCGTGACAAAGTCAATGACATGCATCATATTGACGGAAGTTCCTTAACTCTAGGTCCACAAGCAAGAAAAAAATAATAACCAAGAAATATAGATACAATAACTGAAATAAAGTGCAGCTAAATGTAAGAAATAAAGATGGCAAGGTATCTTGCCTGAGGTTATGTGCAAAAAGGAAAAGATCCAGTAGCTCGAACCGACAAATAAACGGAGCCAGAGAAAGCCAAATTCCGCAGATGACTCCGGATGCTGCAACAAACATCACAAACGAGTTTGGAATAAAAGATATGCTTAGGTAACGCATGTCCAAAAGTTAAATTCTGGAACAAGGGCAACATCGTAATTTCGGATCAAAACGATGTCCGCCGTTGGACCCGCTTTGCACCAAAATGTGTGCCAGAACCTACGGTCTCTAAAGTCATCAAACTATATGTCTACAAATTTGTTTTGATAAAACGAACCCAACGGTATGTCCAATTTTGGATTCCGGTGGGCCGTGCACAAAATCGTCCGTTGAGTGGGATTGGGGCCCGCCAAAATAGCGTCCCGATCAACCTTCTCAGAATTGAACCAAACTTGGCTCACAAGACCAAAAAAATATTTCGAGTCCAATGGCGCAAGTTTCGTCGCGATTTGATGAGTGTACACGAAGTTGTGACATAATTTGCAAATGGTCGATACGGGGGTATCTCGACGGATACGCACTGGTTTCGTCGCGCACAAGCAACAAAATCGGGTTCCGTCAGTTCCCACACGTCGACAACATCAATACGCGCCTTTCGATGCATATAGTGCGCGACCACGTCGCCCGGTTTGTCGGGGCATACGCCGTATCGGGGTGTTTTTCTAATTTTTGAAAACAGAATTTACAATTTTTCGTGAAACTTTAACGACGTATAACTTTCTACATACTAGATAAAAAGTGAATCCAGAAGGTGTGTTACAATCTCGATTATGTTGTCTTTGTCTGTCATTAATTAGTTTCTACAAAATCCTATTATACAGAAAGAAAATGGCCGACAAGTCGGTGTTTTAAAACAGTTTTTAATATTCCAGAAAAGTGATTTTTCTCCAACTTCGCCTCGATTTTTCGAGCAAGTTGGATGGCCATGTTGAAATCCACCTGGGGGATCTCGAAGAGGGTCAAGGGCTTTCTACACGAATTTACGGATCTAAAAACGGCTTTGAAAGGAGAAATCGCATGGTGAAGGTGCTTACCTTAATGTTAAAAACTGTTGGTTGTTGTTGTTGTTGTTGCCGCTGTCGTCACGACCGCGGGGTCGGGCTGCGGCTGCTGGCCTGCTCGCCGGAGAGAGGTACGGGGACAGAGGTGAAAGGAGGAAGGAAGGAAGGAGAGTGGAGGAGGAGAAATAATTAAGGATTAGGGTTTTATAACATATATATATGTATATGTTATAATATATATATATATATATATATATATATATATATATATATATATATATATATATATATATATATATATATATTTGGCCAACCATATTGCTAAGGCTGCTGCTGTTGCTAATGCTAATTTTTGTGGGGGCACACAAAGCATGGCATTGCTGTTGCTTTTATTGCTTTTGGTGGGGGCACACAATGCATGGCATTGCTGTTGCTTTTATTTTGGCGTGGGTGGTCGGCTAGGTGGTGGGGCCGACCACTCCATACAATTTTTTTTTCTTTCTTTCTTTCTTATCTTTTTAAATCTTTTCTATATATTTATAACCATGTATATATATATGCATATATCCATAAATTCCACCATAAATCTATTTAAAATTTAAATACCAAATTAAATATTATCTACCCAATTATTTAATATATTTAAACATATCTACATATATATAAAATTCAAATCACAATAATTCAACTAAAAATAATAATAATATCTCTATAGAATAATCATGTTTATTAAATCTCCAAAAATAACTTTAATAATAATAAATTAATAAAATTGCCACAATTGGTGCACTTATACCGTACACCCTTATCCGGGTCCAAAATTTTATACAAAGTGTTGCACCATATTATTTAATAATAAAATACCAATAATAGCACAAATAATTAAATAATTAGAAATTATACACAAAGTTCTAAAATAATTTAGAAAATATTTGTACATATCTAAAATATGCTTATGAGGCCACAGTTGGTCACACTACATGCTTACATGGGATTGGGTTCGGTCCGGGCCCTAGTTCGGACTGGTTTGGTCCAACCGAGTCTCTAAAAATCAATATATAAAATAATATTTAATTAAAATACTTTAAATAAGTCAATTAATAATTTGGTCTGATTTTTCTAGTTTGGACATCACCATGGTTAGGCTTCACCCTGCATGGCTAGTACACTAGTCAAGGCACACTGCTACATCTTTCGTGCCAAAATTCATGGTAGTCTTGTGTTCCAAAATTCAACAATGGCTAAGGTCATTTCTAATAAAATAAAAAAAATTATAAATTGCATAAATTAATTTTTAAGTCTTTTTAAATAACATAAAAAAATACTCCCAAAAATTTAGGGATTTTACATCCTACCCAACTTACAAGAATTTCGTCCTCGAAATTTAGGATTAATAGGGTAATAGGGTTGAGGGATAGGAAGAGTTCGTCAATACCAAAATACAATTAAATTTTGGTGGAGGCGATAAAACGACGTTCAACACCACCATGCAATAGAAAATTGTGGAGTCGATATATACAAAAATATATCATGGTTATAGAATTGAATAAGGACCGCTAGTGAAGGTAACAAAATTTTGAATATCCAATTTAGAAGAACAGTAAGGAAGTGAGTAGACCACAGAAAATAAATTAGACATTTAGTAGATGTGATTCCTTAAATGAGAACTGGATACTAGTCGTCTTGGTCGAGGGTTTGATTAAGTGATGATTAGAATCACTCTCGTGCGTCCAAAAGGGGTTGAAAAAGCACAATGAAATTTCTAGGATTGGGGAGAAGAAGAGTTTAAGGTGAGGACATAGCCACATGAGTTGGTCGGTGGCTATCTAAATTCGTGTTGAAATAACTGATAGGAACTAAAGGTGATATCTTATATTTATCTATCATGTACAGTGTCTGGTCTTTCTAATATAAGTAAAGTAAAAATAATAAAGAGTTCAAGGACGATGATATCGAGTACGAATACGTGGTTCATAGGCGATAAAAATAATCCAAATGAGAGTTGTCAATGCTGTCGCGGATGAGACTCTAAGTCAAGTTTAACTATGTCTCCATCCACGTAGAATAATTCATGAAAAACAAACCAAAGTGCAATAGGTTGATCAGACCATCATGCACCAGTTCTGATTAGACAATATGTTAGTGGGTGCACCCAATAATATATGTCATGATCAAGCTTGATAACGAAATAAGCTTGCAAAACTGGAGCTACATTAGCAGCATGAGATAGTCAAAATATGAGCAAGGGAGGTACTGATGAAGAAAATTTTAAATAGTTCAAGATCTTTTAAAATCAAATCTTGCCCGAAGTGTGGTCCCTTACAGTTGTCCTAGTTTTCTTCATTTATGGCTTGGTCGCCCATACAAGTTTAGGGTCCTCTGAATTTCTAGTCTGAGTAAACTCATCAACATGATTCATAAGGATAAAGGTTTTGTTAGGTTGTGAGGTATTCTACCCAACTTACAAGAGTTCAACTAATAGTGTGATGGGACAATGGGTCACGCAATCAAGGTAAGCACAAAGTTAGGCATTTAATGAATGAAGTAGAACACAATCACCTATCAGGTTGAAAGAAATGAGTCAACGTTGGACCTCTAATTCAAGTCCGAAAGTAATTGGTGTCATGGTAGAGGTTATAGCTTAGCCATTTGATGGAAAAGTCATATCAAGAAAATAGAGTGTAAGAAGACGTGTTTTAGTGGGACATGATATATCTACATTAAGGTGGGCTCGTCTAAGTCTAATATATGAAGTTTGTTGGAAGAAAAAGTCTAGTATTGTGCTCCAATTATTCAAGTCACAGTAAGGGATGCCAAAATATCTAAAATAGAAAGTGGGAGTTCATGAGGTGGATAGTAATGCTCCAAAAATAAAGGAGATCAAGTTAAAGCATGCAATAAAATTAATTAAAAATCCAGCAAAATAATTTAGAAATATAGTAGAGAGAAGATAGTCTCCTAGATGAATACAGTTAAGGAATAATTAAATCTTTATTCAAATATTACAAACAGTTAGAAGGTCACAATAAAAGATCTAGATTGAGGGGGAGTCGAGTAAGTAAATATTGAGGTACAATATAGTTTGGTAGATGACTAGCAACGCTTATGTATATACTACTATCATGGTCATGAGTGACATGGCATTTAGTATGTAATACTTCCAATTTATTAAGGCTATCTTGGTGGCCTAATATTAAAAATTGAAAATTCAAGTTTCCTCCAAAAGTTCCTTAATAATTTCTCTAAAATGAACTATCCAAATTTCGTATTCACTCCAAGCCGTCAAATTTAATCATGACCAAATCAATTCCCTTTCCAAGTGAACTTCCATCACGTTACTACTAACCTTTCCAAAATTTAACATTTCCACTCCAACTTTTAAACTCAAGAAACTCATGAATCAAAAAAAAATTTATATCACTTCATAACTTTAAAACTCCAAAAATTTCTCCAATAACTCTCAAGATAACGTTTAACATATCACGGATAATCTAAAATTTACAGCTCAATATTTTAACGCACTCATCACATAACTTCTATTTCTAAGTCATTCAAACAAAATCACAACTTTTTAAATGGTAAATTCCTTTAATCAATCAAAATAACTTTTCACCACATCTTTAGTAACTTTTTCCAAAGATTGTAATATTAGCAATCTAACTTTAAACTCAATATACAAATGATCTTATCAGTCTTCAAATCATTTTTTTCAAAATTTCCAATCAATCTCGAATAAACCTTTATTGTATCACAAATCAAATCTATATATTTTTCTTCTTCTATCATTAATCCAAATCTTAAACTCAAAATTTAAATAGGAGTTATCAATCGTAATTCATACAAGAGTTTAAAGTAGATCCTCAATTTGATTATATATCCTTCAAAATATTTTTAACCAAAATTCTTGATAACCTTACTCCAAACTTAAAATTCAAAATTTTACGAACTAATTAATTGGGAACCATACAATCCAATTTAAAACCAAGCTTTATCAACCGCCATCAAAATCTTACAGCAACATTTAAATTTAAAAAATTCTTTTCAACTAACTTTATATCTATTCAAGGATGTATAACTATAAGCAAATGAATCATAAATATTTCTCAAAGACTTTCAAAATCAAATCAACTTCCTTTCTCAATTGTATATAGATCCCACTATCCTTTTGTAGATCCAAATAAAGTTCTAATATCCTTCGAAGTTATTAATGTTGTCACTACCCAACTTGAAATTAACTAATCCTTAAGTTCATACTCTAGAAAAATATGGTTCCTCTTATCCTTATCTTAATAACTCGAATAGGATCTCAATGCATACTAGTTGTTAATGTAATCCTTCTAGCCATGTGGTTGACCTATGAGCATATACTAGTGTAGTCATCTTCCTAGTTGTCATTAAGCACGAAAATAAGAATTTACGGTAGAAGGAGTCAAGCAAGATGCAAATCAAGGAGGTCGAACGAGAGTTTGGAATTTGAAGTCAAGAAAGGGTGTCAAGTAGGTGGATGAGATTCTAGACTCTAGTCCTATATTGCAGGCCCATTCGGTACAGTCATGTAACCGAAACGGCAAACTCAACCTGCATGGACCACCACAAAAATATGTAACGCCCCAGTCCCAAAATACTTGAGACTAGATACGTATCATGCCAGCTGCATACATACGAAGCACACTCCAATATATGGAAACCTTGTATGCATACATAAACTGTAAAATATAGTAATCCAAGACAAACTAAATCTCATCCACAATAAAATAAATATAATAGTATAAAATCAACTTGAATATTTATGGTACAATCGTTGGACGGAGACAAAGTCCACTACCAACTATCAAAATGAGATAAAGTATACAAGAAAATAATCCATAAAAATATCAAGACGAACCAAGAGCGATCATCTTCGAAGAAATGGAGACACCCACAACCTTGGCTAGAACACCTGCAGTAAACCATGAAAGCACACACCTGGAGAGATAACCAGGTCCTCAGAGGGACGTAGCAAGATACAGGAAGAATATACCAATATAACTGTAATATAAAAATAATATAAACTACAACACAACAGGATACCTAACCATCTATGTGATATGCACTTTGAGGACAACGTTCTACGCAGGGGCTGTAGGATCAGTAGAGTAAATGAAGAGTGGCAGTAAGTAGCGCTCATCCGAGTCACTATCGGCCCTGGGCAGAAGATAGTGCTCATAAGAGTCACCCTCGGCCAAAAATGTGTGTAAAAATAAATATAGCCCCAAGCTAGTAGCTTTGCCCCCCCAATGATACTGTACATGCATCGTAACCACGATACACCAACACGTGTCGTTTCTACAACACTGTTTATAATATATAACTGTCAAGTCTTCTAACATGCATCTATTGACAGTTATTCCTACGCATGCGTACGAGTGATCAGCCAACACGCAAGTGACCACTACATGATACTCACAACTCACACATAACTCGTGATACAATCGTGACAAAGTCAATGACATGCATATATCCTATTGACGGAAGTCCCTTAACTCTAGGTCCACAAGCAAGAAGAAAATAATAACCAAGAAATATAGATACAATAACTGAAATAAAGTGCAGCTAAATGTAAGCAGTAAAGATGGTAAGGTATCTTACCTAAGGTTATGTGCAAAAAGAAAAAGATCCAGTAGCTCGAACCGACAAATAAACGGAGCCAGAGAAAGCCAAATCCCGCAGATGACTCCGGATGCTGCAACAAACATCACGAAAAAGTTTGGAATAAAAGATATGCCTAGGAAATGCCTGTCCAAAAGTTAAATTCTGAAACAAGGGCAAAATCATAATTTCGGATCAAAACGATGTCCGCCGTTGGATCCGCTTTGCACCAAAATGTGCGCCAGAACCTGCGGTCTCTAAAGTCATCAAACTACATGTCTACAAATTTATTTTGATGAGACGAACCCAACGGTATGTCCAATTTTGGATTCCGGTGGGCCGTGCACAAAATCGTCCGTTAAGTGGGATTGTGGGCCCGCCAAAATAGCGTCCCGATCAACCTTCTCAGAATTGAACCAAACTTGGCTCACAAGACCAGAAAAATATTTTGAGTCCAATGGCGCAAGTTTCGTCCCAATTTGATGAGTGTACACGAAGTTGTGACTTAATTTGCAAATGGTCGATACAGGGGTATCTCGACGGATACGCATTGGTTTCGTCGCGCACAAGCAACGAAATCGGGTTCCGTCAGTTCCCACACGTCGACAACATCCATACGTGCCTTTCGATGCATATAATGCGCGACCACATCGCCCGATTTTTCGGGGCGCACGCCGTATCGGGGTATTTTTCTAATTTTTGAAAACAGAATTTACAATTTTTCGTAAAACTTTAACGTGTAACTTTCTACATATTAGATGAAAAGTGAATCCAGAAGGTGCGTTACAATCTCGATTATGTTGTCTTTGTCTGTCATTAATTAGTTTCTACAAAATCCTATTATACAGAAAGAAAAGTGGCCGACAAGTTGGTGTTTTAAAACAGTTTTTAATATTCCAAAAAAGTGGTTTTTCTCCAACTTCACCTCGATTTTTCGCGCAAGTTGGATGGCCATGTTGAAATCCACCTAGGGGATCTCGAAGAGGGTCATGAGGACTTTCTACACGAATTTACGGATCTAAAAACGGATTTGAATTGAAGGAGAAATCGCATGGTGAAGGTGCTTACCTTAATGTTAAAAACTGTTGGTTGTTGTTGTTGTTGTTGCTGTTGTCGCTGTCGTCGCGATCGCGGGGTCGGACTGCGGCTGCTGTCCTGCTCGCCGGAGAGAGGTACGGGGACAGAGGTGAGAGGAGGAAGGAAGGAAGGAAGGAGAGTGGAGGAGGAGAAATAATTAAGGATTAGGGTTTTATATATATATATATATATATATATATATATATATATATATATATATATATATATATATATGAGGAAGGATCAAGATCTCCACACTTTTTGCATCCCCAAGCCTCCTCTCTATTTCCACCGTTGGATGGTGTTTTAAGTCATCTAATCTTAACCGTTGATTTACCAATGGACCGTTGATTTACCAATGGTTAAGATTAGATGGCTCAAAGCACATCCATCGGATGTGAACATATATATATATGTGTGTGTGTGTGTGTGTAAAATATATATATATATATATATATATATATATATATATATATATATATATATATATATGTGTGTGTGTGTGTGTGTGTGTGTGTGTGTGTACATATATATGTTTCGGCCAACCATATTGCTAAGGCTGCTGCTGTTGCTAATGCTAATTGTTGTGGAGACACGCAAAGCATGGCATTGCTGTTGCTTTTATTGCTTTGGTGGGGGCACACAATGCATGGCATTGTTGTTGCTTTTATTTTGGCGTGGGTGGTCGGCCAGGTGGGGGGGCCGACCACTCCATGCAATTTTTTTTCTTTCTTTCTTATCTTTTTAAATCTTTTCTATATATTTATAACCATGTATATATATATGCATATATCCATAAATTCCACCATAAATCTTATTTAAATTTAAATACCAAATTAAATATTATCTACCCAATTATTTAATATATTTAAACATATCTACATATATATAAAATTCAAATCACAATAATTCAACTAAAAATAATAATATCTCTATAGAATAATCATGTTTATTAAATCTCCAAAATAACTTTAATAATAATAAATTAATAAAATCACCACAATGGGTGCACTTATACCGCATACCCTTATCCGGGTCCAAAATTTTATACAAAGTGTTGCACCATATTATTTAATAATAAAATACCAATAATAGCATAAATAATTAAATAATTAGAAATTGTACACAAAGTTCTAAAATAATTTAGAAATATTTGTACATATCTAAAATATGCTTATGAGGCCACAGTTGGTCACACTACATGCTTACATGGGATTGGGTTCGGTCCGGGCCCTAGTTCGGACTGGTTTGGTCCAACCGAGTCTCTAAAAAATATATAAAATAATTCAATTAAAATACTTTAAATAAGTCAATTCACAATTTAGTCTGATTTTCCTAGTTTGGACATCACCATGGTTAGGCTTCCCCTGCATGGCTAGTACATTAGTCAGGCACACTGTTACATCTTTCGTGCCAAAATTCATGGTAGTCTTGCATTCCAAAATTCAACAATGGCTAAGGTCATTTCTAATAAAATAAAAAAATCATAAATTGCATAAATTAATTTTTAAGTCTTTTTAATAACATAAAAAATACTCCCAAAAATTTAGGGGTTTTACACAAGTGGCTCAGTGCGCGGTGCACGAATGGCGCAACTTGCTACAGATCATGTCTGTGCATGATCTGTGCAGTTACTGCACGTTCGGAGTGGTTTTTACCACGTCCCGAACATTGTGGAAACCGGGCAGTTGCCACTCAGGCCTATATAAGGTCTCTTCTCTCCACAGGACAGATACAAAAGATAACACAGAAAGTTAAAAGAGTTTACAAGTGTTTCTTAACACAAGTAAACAGAAGTTGTGAGAGAGAAGAGAAGCTTTGCACCAGCGTTGCTTTTGCACGGGAGTCCGTGTACGATCCGAGGAGTCAGAAGAACAGGAGTGTTCCAAAGTTCTCCGACGAACTTGCTGGTTCCTGAAGCTGTTCGTGTGGGGCGAATAAAGCTTTGAGCAATGGTGATCATTCACCCCAGCAGGCCATCTTCCATCTTTCGCCTTCATCGCTGCTGCTGTTAGCAATTCAATTCGTACCTTCTATTTAGAAGTGCTTCTGTCGTTTGCTACTGATTATAAATCTTTTTAGATTCTCGTAATCTAGAATCCTCCAAGGATCTCTGTTACGCACCTTCCCTGAAGTGTTGCGTTGAAACATTATTTTTACTAGGGGTGAGCAAATACCGACCGACACCGAAAAACGACCGAATACGATTAAAAATTTTGCAAAAAATCGAACCAAATTATGTACCGATACGAATTGCCGAACCGACTAAATTACGATATAATGGTAATGGTAACGTTTGAGTGTAATACCATACCGAAAATACCGAACTGAAGCGATTCACACACACACGCGCACACCACATAGACACACACACACACACATTTTTTAATGTTGTTCATGATTAATTTACACTACTCATTTTTATTTTTATCTTTGTTTTGGTTGGTTTTCTAGAACTTGGAATGGATTTAGTGGACTTAAATTTATGTTAAGAATGCTAAGAATTGAGTTTTTGATCTTTTAGCTTATGTTTTTATGTTCTCATAGAATTTTGAAGTAAATTTTGGTTACCTAAACTTATACTAAAGATTAAACTTAGTGACCGCATTTGATATTTTAAGCTCATTTTTAGGTGTTTGCGACTCGTTACATATTGTTCTAATAATTTTGATTAATTGTTTGGTTGTAGAGGCTTAGCTTTAAAATTAATGCTTCCAAAAAGTAAAAAATATATTATAGGTTAAGAGGTTCTACAATATTGAGTGTGTTAATTGATCAAATATTAATTGGTAAAATATCGATACCGAACAAAAAACCGACCGAATACCGATTAACCGAAACCGAAAAAATCGATTCTAAATGGTAGGTATTGGTATTGATTTTTCAAATACCGATTTAAAAAATACCAAAAAATCGACCAAATACGACCGATTATACCGACGCTCACCCCTAGTTTTTACAATTGTTTTATCTTCTCAGTTTTTCATCAAAAATTGTGCTCCCAATAACAATCTCAAAGCATTATTGCTACGATGGAAAACTTTAATGCTTCACTCCTCAATACTGACTTTATAAGTTAGAAAAGTTTGATGGAGAGCATTATCAAGTCTGGAAGAGGAAGGTTTATCTCACTCTTCAACTCAGAGACGTTGATCACGTCTTCTTAAAGAGAAATCTATTGTTCCAGATAATGGGTCTGCTGCCGCAATCACTACGGCTACTAAACTTTAGGCCAAGTGAGAAGGGAGAATAGCATTTGTAGGCTGCTTATGTCACGCCCTGCTCCCAAATATATGGGATTAGGACATAACCTGGCCAGCTGATACGACCTAGAGTGAGTGTCCAATTTAATGGACTCACTTAGACGTACTACGCTATAAAAATAACTATACTACACAGGCAAGTGGTAACATCTAGATCTCATCCAGGAATAAAAAATAATGCTGGAATATAAAATTGGAAATAACTGGAGTCTGAATCAAATACAACTGAATAGTCTGGTAGGTACAAACACACGAGTACAACACTGAATAAAAATATTGAAAGTAGAAAGATACTAGTCATGATCAGACTAACTAGATAAGTCACGATCCGCTACCCAAATTGTTGGGCCGGGTCGAGTCATGTCCAGCCTACACTTGAGATAAAGCGTAGTAAGCTTTCTAAGGATAATAAGGTAAGACCAAAGTGTGCTAACAATTCTATATGTAACAATGAGTCAATATATCCAAACACAAAAGTCATCTTGTATATAAATAAGTTCCAAGTACAAGTCCAAAATATAAAACTGGATACAGGTCCAGTTAGAAAATACATAGTCTAATTGTCACAACCCGCACCCTGATTAGGGACACGAGAAGTGGGTACGTCCAGCCTACGCCGCAGCATCGACGGTAGAACGCTGTCTAGGTCATCTAGAATACTACAACTAAACAGATAAAGGTACCTGTACAGTATATACACTCCGAATGGAGGTGACATAACAATACAGTCTCAATCACAATGTAAAACTAAGGTAGATAGCATGGAAAAGAAATATGATAGATGAAGCAAGAAATAAGTTCGAGATCCACACAAGTCCAAAACTAAACGTAACATCACAGAATAATATAAATACTACATTCTAAAATCTAAAGCTGGATCGCAGTCCAGTCAAGCCTAACAAGTGCTAACTACTCAGGGAGTATAAAATCTAGTGGCCAATCTATCAGGCCACTGCCCTGGCCTGAGTCTCCATCTGTCTCAGAAACATCTGTAAATATCATAACGGTATCCTGTCAGGAAAATGAGCAAGTACAAACACCAACGCAGTTCCATGTGAATTGACAAATACTATAAGAGACAGTATAATGAAATACAAGACAAAGATATAGGCGACTTGGGAACCATTCGAAAGCCGAGTTACAACCCTTAAACCAAACAAGGACCGGGGTTGTAACCCTTCTTTCAAACAGGACTTAGTCCAATTATAGTACAGTATAAAGGCAGGTAGAGCATGTGAGTAAATGAATCATAGCATGATGAGAAGTACAGAAAGTAAACTGAACTGAAATATAAGATACGATAATAAATGTAAAATGTGATTTGAATTATTAGAGCGATATGTGATCGGCTAGGAGTCAGGATAGGGTTATCCACTTGGCCCGACAATCACAGAAAAATCTCTGGAAAGGGTCATGCCGGCCAACCTGGATAACCCGGCAAGGGGTGTCTGCTACACCCTACGTGAGGTGAGTTTAATCTTCTGTTTGTATATTTCTTGGATGAATTCATAAGCAAGAGAAGCTTTTGGACTTGGAATATCGGCTTAGTTTTGCACTGATGCTCTTGTCCTCTGAAAGCACACTGCTGGAGATTGAGGGACTTGTATACTGTCGGATTACACAAAAAATATCAGGGTCGGTCACTATTTTCGCCGCTAGAGTAGCGACGAAAGTGTCTGTCGCTATTCAGTCGCTGAATTTTTGTCGCTATGTTCGTCTCTGGTCGGTCGGAACAACAACTGGTCAGCGATAAAAAAAATAATTAAACAACGATATAGTCGTCGTTCCGTCTCTATTATTGTTAGCGACGGAACGTGTCATTTTAGTGACGGGAACGTCCCTTTGCAGTTTTTTTCTGTAGTGTACCTCGGTTTGTCTTCACCAGAGAGTTCAAATAATGATATAATTAATGATCTTTTCTGGTGCATTCTTATGCTACTTCAGACCTGGGAGCAGATCGATGGATCAGAGTGATCGAAATGTGTCGAGTACTGGAGTTGATTTATAATGGCATTCTCCAGATTTTGCTTTCTCATAGAATGAAAGCACTTTGGCTTGAATGTACCAAATTACGACAGAGCGCTAGCAAAATAGTGACAGGGAGGCTTTGATCACATAACCCCTAATAATTCCCCCATCCCCGAATAGTAACATGGATCCGGACATAGCACGTCATGACGCGGGATTCCCTAAGAGGGGAGCAAGTCCTCTTCAGGAATCGGCGCCAATACAAGTACAAAAATCAAGACCAAGCAAGTACCAGTATCCAAGAAATCCAGAATGACATCTCATGACAGGAATCCGACAATACTAGTCCGTGAACTATCGTGTCGAGAATCAAGTAAGACACTACAACTGAATCGGATATAGTAGATATCAAGACAATGAAAACTATCAGTGAATGTACTCGCCTGCTGTCCTGAGCTGTATGGTATATCAATGCTCAGAGCGGTATCAGAAGACCTAAATATGAGATACTGTAAGTTAATTTAGGTTTAAACAAGTTTAGGAATGATTTACAATGAATGATATGCAATCTAGGTCAAACTAGGTCTCACTGAGTCACACTAAGTCCTGTCAAGTCAATCTAGGTCAAATCAAGTTATATCAAGTCAATCTAAGCCTAACCAAGTCAATCCTAGGTCATACCAGGCATCACGGGTCAAAACAAATCGAAGAAAGTCAAACGGGATCAAGAGTTGGCCTACAGTTGACTTTTGGTCAACTGGTCAACTCTGGTCAACTCTAGGTCAACCATGGTCAACCCTAGGTCAATGGTGACTAATAGTTGACTTTGGTCAACTACAAAAGTCTAATGGAAATCGGAACTAATTTGGGTAAAGCGTTGACCCATAGTTGACTTTTGGTCCAAAAAGTCAACCGTGGTCAACCGGGGCCAAGACTAGGTCTAGGCGACTATTTCTAACTATTACCAACCTCTACAACCCATATCCAAGTCCATCTTGGACTTCGAAACTCATATCTTGGCCGTAGGCCAATATCCTATTTTGCCCTTAAAAAGGGTAAATTCTAGCTTCGGCAACTATCCAGTTAGCCTACCTACGCTTGATATTTTGACCCGATCTCCCTAGGGTAGTATGATACTAGCCTATACATATAATATCTACCAAAATACCTAGGTAACGTGGACATTCGGTCCACGATACGGCCCGTTGTCAAAATCTTGAATATTTCAAGATACGCACCGATACGGTGCGATACGGGCACCCTACGACCCCGAATTCCACCGGAAGCCTATCCGCAAAATCTAAATCATGTATTCATGCTCCACGCCAAGTTTCAACTCAATCGGATACTCCGAACTCCGTTTCGCCCTCTAACTCGGTTTTTCCCCTTTTCTATTCTAGCCTTTTTCCTATTCTTCCAACTTCTTTCAATCTTCCTTCTAACCTCTAATTCTTTTCTAACTTCTCATTCCATAATCATTTTCTACTCATCTCTACGATTCCAACCATATATATACTTATATATCTATCTAATCTATATATATATATATACTAGGTAAAAAGGGGCACAATAGGCTAAAAGCCAAGGTGGGGGGGGCTGTGTTCCTGGCAGCAGCCAGGAACTAGGACTGCTGCTGTCGTGGCAGTCCCGCAGCAATTGCTGCAGCTGCTACTGATTCTTATTCTTCTCTCTTCATCTCCTTCTACTCCTATATATATACACTTCAATATATATATATACATATATATATATATATATCTCTATATATATATATCTATCTATATATATATTATATATAACTAGATATCTATCTAAATCTATCTAGATATCTATCCCTCCCTCTAATTATATATAACACACACACACTCCATAACACACAACCATGTACCACATCCATGTATTATATAAATACACTCATATCTATATATATAATATATATATATTATATATATATAATATATCTAATCTATATCCATATATATATATATATCTATTATATATATTCACAAATGATTAATTCTAATAAATCCTTAACCTATTTTTCTATGGAAACCTACAAATTTGTGGGCAAATGGAAGAGGATCTCCCCTCTTCATTTAATGTGGAAGAACTATATGCAAAAGGAATTAATGGAGAAAATATGAACATTCCTATATGTAGGTTGGAGGAAGAAGAAAAAGCTTGAGGAGAAAATAAAATTGGAAGAGAGAGAGAGTGAGTGACTTAGTGGAGAAGAAAATTGGGGGGGGACTGCCTATAGGGCCGGCCAACATGGTTGGGTGAGAGGCACTTGTAAATTACAAGTTTGCCCCTCCCTAAGCCTAATATTAAACAATTTCCAAATTAGGTTTAGGAAGTTGCTATAATAAATAAAAATTATAATTAAACTAAATTACTCATGGGGAACTAGTCCAAACTCTTAAACCCTAAAATTTAGTGTGGTGGGCCATGGTTAGCTAACAGCTAATTACAGCTCAAGTCGAAATTCACCGGGTCCCGAATTAACTCGTAATGCGATGAATTCGAACCCGACTCCTATAATAATTAAATAATAATATTCATGAAGTAAATTCCCAAAATATTATAAAATGGAAAATTACCATTTTACCCCTAACTGGGAAAAGTGAGGGTGACAAGTCTATCCACCTTAAAAAATTTCGTCCTCGAAATTAAATAAAGCAATCACAGAAAAACACTGCAGAAAACAATCCCTCACGAATACCTCCAAAAATTTCAGCAGCAAAATAAAAAATCTCTTAACACAACAACACTTGCAAATAAAAAAAAAACTGTTACGGTCCCACGACACGAAACTATCACAAAATCTCACCTATCAAAAGCCAAATCACAATCACCACTGCAAAATATCAAATAATCAAAGAGGTCCAATGACCAAAATACCCTTGGGCAGAAATGATACTGAAAACATCCTATCACATGGTTAGGCTCTAGGTCACAGTCTCTAAGGTTTCACTAGCAAATCATTAAAATCACAAATCATGGCTTAAAATTTAAAATGATTTAAATCTCAAAAAAAAACATGAATTAAATGACTAAAATTAAAAATTTAAAATTACTCTTAATAGAAACTGGGTGCATAAGTCTATCCACCCAAAATCATCCTCAAAATTTTAAAACAAGTAAACACAAAAAATAAATCATGCAATCGATATCGTATGCGTCTGTCCAATCATCATGATACTCAGAATCTCCGTCATGCTAGTGAGCAAGGCTACGATAATCACAGAGTCCTTGACTAAGGTACATACCTCTAAATTATGGTATTTAAAATTTTTGCATTGCCGCTAGCTTGGCAGCCGAAAACCTTAAATTCCCACACCCGAGAAATCGTCCATAGTCCGACTATATGTCCTCACTCTGCCTGCTAGCATGACCCTAGAAATTCTAAATCTCATAACGAGGCGACCTAGCCCATATGACTCTCAGAAGAATATTACATCACAAGGACAAAATTTCATCCAACGATCAAGGAACAGATAGAATCGAAGTTCAAGACAGTTTATAAGGAAGCAAATGCGAAATGAGATCGAAAGATGAACTGCTATCTGCTCTGCTACTGCCTAGTGGGCTCCTGTCATGGCGAAGCTCGCCCCTGGTGGCCTCCTCTAGCCTGCCACACTCTGTCCCGGCCTGCCTGTCTGGCTGCACGGGCTGCACAGTTCTTCACCTGGTGGTCTGGAGCTCCACAAAATAAACAAACTCCCAGCTTCATCCTACAAACATCTCGGGTGTGCCCCATCTTCTTGCAAAAGCACACGGACGGCCTGCCTCTTGCCCTGACCCTGCTGCTGGTCGTCACGTGCTGGGCCTGATGTACTCTGTCCTGGTCTCTTCGGATTCCACTAGCGTGGCAATCCTTCACTGGTGATCGGGCGCCCCACAGTATAGGCAGACGCCCAACCTCTTCCTACAAGCCTCTCTAGTGTGCCCTGGCCTCCTGCAGAAAGCGCACCGAGTAGCCTGCCTCTGGCCTGGTCCCTGGTGCTGAACTGGGGTACCCTGAACTGTACTCTGTACAACCCTCTCAAGTGCTGCCATCGCCAGCTGATGGAGTTCTCCATGCTCCGCCGCAACAGGTCTGCCTGCGTGCTCTGAGTCTGCAATACCCGCTTGCAGAAGGGCCTCATCCCCTGAGTATCTGTCGGTAGCGGAGGCGGCGGTGGAGAATAATATCAGGAACGATCATGGACAGTCCCGCTGCTAGAGGTGGAAGGCCTCCTGGAACCGTCGTTGCGCTCCTGCCTGAAGGGCAGGGACTGGGTGGCAGCTCTCTCAACGGCTCTCGCAGCCGGAGGTGGAAGACCTCCCGGATCTGACCTCTCTGGGGCACTAGGCCCTGCTGTCCGAGAATGAGTCACTGTCATCCTGAAGATGAATTGAACCCAAGAGATCAATATGGCACAGATAGATATTATCAAAGGAGGACAATTGAATTCAAATGCAAGAAGAGTTGTCATGGTAATCAAAAGATCAGAATTTTCCTAAATGTAATTGAGTAACTTCAAAATATATCATATTTCTACTGCAGGCTGTAGT
>JANAVB010035420.1:3316456-3328408 GCA_029216955.1 Iris pallida | reverse complement strand
CAAGCCCGCCGTCCCCGTCCCAAGCCCGCCGCCCAACCCCTGACGCCCGCCGTCCAGCCCCCGACACCCCCGCCCCAAGCCCGCCGCCCAGCCCCCGACGCCCCCCCCCCAATCCCGCCGCCCCCGCTGCCCCTACGACACCGCAGAGAGAGAGAGAGAGAGAGAGAGAGGGTGGATTACCTTCGGGAGAGAGAGGAGAGTACGCCGACGCCGATCACCGAAGCCGCGGGAGAAAGAGAGAGGAGAGGGAGTGAATTTGGGGGGAATGCAAAAAGTTTCCCCCCTCCGTTTAATTTAAGTCTGGAACGTATATGTAGCGACGGACTGCGACGGATTTTAATCCGTCGCCCGTTAGTCGCTATTTTTGATCCTTGCCGACTGAATATCCGTCGTTACGTAGTCGAAGAATTATCCCGCCAATTCTCCACATAATTCCTGCTAAATAATCGACTGCATAGCGACGGCTGACTATCCGTCGCTATATCTCCGACGCCCTAGCGACGGATGTGCGACCTTTTCCTCCTCCTAAAAATAAAATAAAAAGTGTAACGGCTTGTCGTCGGTAATTTGTCGGCTAGTTGCCACAAAGCGTCGCTAACGCCGACGAAAAATTTTCGTCGCTAATTTTTGGTCGCTAATTTTACTATATTTTGGTAGTGCACAACTCGTGATACAATCGTGACAAAGTCAATGACATGCATCATATTGACGGAAGTTCCTTAACTCTAGTCCACAAGCAAGAAAAAAATACCAAGAATATAGATACAATAACTGAATAAGTGCAGCTAAATGTAAGAAATAAAGATGGCAAGGTATCTTGCCTGAGGTTTGCAAAAAGGAAAAGATCCAGTAGCTCGAACCGACAAATAAACGGAGCCAGAGAAAGCCAAATTCCGCAGATGACTCCGGATGCTGCAACAAACATCACAAACGAGTTTGGAATAAAAGATATGCTTAGGAACGCATGTCCAAAAGTTAAATTCTGGAACAAGGGCAAAATCGTAATTTCGGATCAAAATGTCCGCCGTTGGACCGCTTTGCACCAAAATGTTGCCAGAACCTACGGTCTCTAAAGTCGTCAAACTATATGTTACAAATTTTTTGATAAAACGAACCCAACGGTATGTCCAATTTTGGATTCCGGTGGGCCGTGCACAAAATCGTCCGTTGAGTGGATTGGGGCCCGCCAAAATAGCGTCCGATCAACCTTCTCAGAATTGAACCAAACTTGGCTCACAAGACCAAAAAAATATTTCGAGTCCAATGGCGCAAGTTTCGTCGCGATTTGATGAGTGTACACGAAGTTGTGACATAATTTGCAAATGGTCGATACGGGGGTATCTCGACGGATACGCACTGGTTTCGTCGCGCACAAGCAACAAAATCGGGTTCCGTCAGTTCCCACACGTCGACAACATCAATACGCGCCTTTCGCGTATAGTGCGACCACGTCGCCCGGTTTGTCGGGCATACGCCGTATCGGGTGTTTTAAATTTTTGAAAACAGAATTTACAATTTTTCGTGAAACTTTAACGACGTATAACTTTCTACATACTAGATAAAAGTGAATCCAGAAGGTGTGTTACAATCTCGATTATGTTGTCTTTGTCTGTCATTAATTAGTTTCTACAAAATCCTATTATACAGAAAGAAAATGGCCGACAAGTGTGTTTTAAAACAGTTTTTAATATTCCAGAAAAGTGGTTTTTTCCAACTTCGCCTCGATTTTTCGAGCAAGTTGGATGGCCATGTTGAAATCCACCTGGGGGATCTCGAAGGGTCAAGGGCTTTCTACACGAATTTACGGATCTAAAAACGGATTTGAAAAGAAATCGCATGGTGAAGGTGCTTACCTTAATGTTAAAAATGTTGGTTGTTGTTGTTGTTGTTGCCGCTGTCGTCGACCGCGGGGTCGGCTGCGGCTGCTGGCCTGCTCGCCGGAGAGAGGTACGGGGACAGAGTGAAAGGAGGAAGGAAGGAAGGAGAGTGGAGGAGGAGAAATTTAAGGATTAGGGTTTTTATATATATATATATAATTATATATATATATATATATATATATATTATATATATATATATATTATTGGCCAACCATATTGCTAAGGCTGCTGCTGTTGCTAATGCTAATTTTTGTGGGGGCACACAAAGCATGGCATTGCTGTTGCTTTTATTGCTTTTGGTGGGGGCACACAATGCATGGCATTGCTGTTGCTTTTATTTTGGCGTGGGTGGTCGGCTAGGTGGTGGGGCCGACCACTCCATACAATTTTTTTTTCTTTCTTTCTTTCTTATCTTTTTAAATCTTTTCTATATATTTAACCATGTATATATATGCATATATCCATAAATTCCACCATAAATCTATTTAAAATTTAAATACCAAATTAAATATTATCTACCCAATTATTTAATATATTTAAACATATCTACAATATATAAAATTCAAATCACAATAATTCAACTAAAAATAATAATAATATCTCTATAGAATAATCATGTTTATTAAATCTCAAAAATAACTTTAATAATAATAAATTAATAAAATTGCCACAATGGTGCACTTATACCGCACACCCTTATCCGGGTCCAAAATTTTATACAAAGTGTTGCACCATATTATTTAATAATAAAATACCAATAATAGCACAAATAATTAAATAATTAGAAATTGTACACAAAGTTCTAAAATAATTTAGAAAATATTTGTACACTCTAAAATATGCTTATGAGGCCACAGTTGGTCACACTACATGCTTACATGGGATTGGTTCGGTCCGGGCCTAGTTCGGACTGGTTTGGTCCAACCGAGTCTCTAAAAATCAATATATAAAATAATATTTAATTAAAATACTTTAAATAAGTCAATTAATAATTTGGTCTTTTCTAGTTTGGACATCACCATGGTTAGGCTTCACCCTGCATGGCTAGTACACTAGTCAAGGCACACTGCTACATCTTTCGTGCCAAAATTTGGTAGTCTTGTGTTCCAAAATTCAACAATGGCTAAGGTCATTTCTAATAAAATAAAAAAAATTATAAATTGCATAAATTAATTTTTAAGTTTTTTAAATAACATAAAAAAATACTCCCAAAAATTTAGAGATTTTACATCCTACCCAACTTACAAGAATTTTGTCCTCGAAATTTAGGATTAATAGGGTAATAGGGTTGAGGGATAGGAAGAGTTCGTCAATACCAAAATACAATTAAATTTTGGTGGAGGCGATAAAACGACGTTCAACACCACCATGCAATAGAAAATTGTGGAGTCGATATATACAAAAATATCACGGTTATAGAATTGAATAAGGACCGCTAGTGAAGGTAACAAAATTTTGAATATCCAATTTAGAAGAACAGTAAGGAAGTGAGTAGACCACAGAAAATAAATTAGACATTTAGTATGTGATTCCTTAAAGAGAACTGGATACTAATCGTCTTGGTCGAGGGTTTGATTAAGTGATGATTAGAATCACTCTCGTGCGTCCAAAGGGGTTGAAAAGCACAATGAAATTTCTAGGATTGGGGAGAAGAGTTTAAGGTGAGGACATAGCCACATGAGTTGGTCGGTGGCTATCTAAATTCGTGTTAAATAACTGATAGGAACTAAAGGTGATATCTTATTTATCTATCATGTACAGTGTCTGGTCTTTCTAATATAAGTAAAGTAAAAAAATAAAGAGTTCAAGGACGATGATATCGAGTACGAATACGTGGTTCATAGGCGATAAAAATAATCCAAATGAGAGTTGTCAATGTTGTCGCGGATGAGACTCTAAGGCAAGTTTAACTATGTCTCCATCCACGTAGAATAATTCATGAAAACAAACCAAAGTGCAATAGGTTGATCAGACCATCATGCACCAGTTCTGATTAGACAATATGTTAGTGGTGCACCCAATAATATATCATGATCAAGCTTGATAACGAAATAAGCTTGCAAAACTGGAGCTACATTAGCAGCATGAGATAGTCAAAATATGAGCAAGGGAGGTACTGATGAAAAATTTTAAATAGTTCAAGATCTTTTAAAATCAAATCTTGCCCGAAGTGTGGTCCCTTACAGTTGTCCTAGTTTTCTTCATTTATGGCTTGGTCGCCTATATAAGTTTAGGGTCCTCTGAATTTCTAGTCTGAGTAAACTCATCAACATGATTCATAAGGATAAAGGTTTTGTTAGGTTGTGAGGTATTCTACCCAACTTACAAGAGTTCAACTAATAGTGTGATGGGACAATGGGTCACGCAATCAAGGTAAGCACAAAGTTAGGCATTTAATGAATGAAGTAGAACACAATCACCTATCAGGTTGAAAGAAATGAGTCAACGTTGGACCTCTAATTCAAGTCTGAAAGTAATTGGTGTCATGGTAGAGGTTATAGCTTAGCCATTTGATGGAAAGTCATATCAAGAAAATAGAGTGTAAGAAGACGTGTTTTAGTGGGACATGATATCTACATTAAGGTGGGCTCGTCTAAGTCTAATATATGAAGTTTGTTGGAAGAAAAAGTCTAGTATTGTGCTCCAATTATTCAAGTCACAGTAAGGGATGCCAAAATATCTAAAATAGAAAGTGGGAGTTCATGAGGTGGATAGTAATGCTCCAAAAAAAAGGAGATCAAGTTAAAGCATGCAATAAAATTAATTAAAAATCCAGCAAAATAATTTAGAAATATAGTAAGAGAAGATAGTCTCCTAGATGAATACAGTTAAGGAATAATTAAATCTTTATTCAAATATTATAAACAGTTAGAAGGTCACAATAAAAGATCTAGATTGAGGGGGAGTCGAGTAAGTAAATATTGAGGTACAATATAGTTTGGTAGATGACTAGCAACGCTTATGTATATACTACTATCATGGTCATGAGTGACATGGCATTTAGTATGTAATACTTCCAATTTATTAAGGCTATCTTGGTGGCCTAATATTAAAAATTGAAAATTCAAGTTTCCTCCAAAAGTTCCTTAATAATTTCTCTAAAATGAACTATCCAAATTTCGTATTCACTCCAAGCCGTCAAATTTAATCATGACCAAATCAATTCCCTTTCCAAGTGAACTTCCATCACGTTACTACTAACCTTTCCAAAATTTAACATTTCCACTCCAACTTTTAAACTCAAGAAACTCATGAATCAAAAAAAAAAATTTATCACTTCATAACTTTAAAACTCCAAAAATTTCTCCAATAACCTCAAGATAACGTTTAACATATCACGGATAATCTAAAATTTACAGCTCAATATTTTAACGCACTCATCACATAACTTCTATTTCTAAGTCATTCAAACAAAATCACAACTTTTTAAATGGTAAATTCCTTTAATCAATCAAAATAACTTTTCACCACATCTTTAGTAACTTTTTCCAAAGATTGTAATATTAGCAATCTAACTTTAAACTCAATATACAAATGATCTTATCAGTCTTCAAATCATTTTTTTTCAAAATTTCCAATCAATCTCGAATAAACCTTTATTGTATCACAAATCAAATCTATATATTTTTCTTCTTCTATCATTAATCCAAATCTTAAACTCAAAATTTAAATAGGAGTTATCAATCGTAATTCATACAAGAGTTTAAAGTAGATCCTCAATTTGATTATATATCCTTCAAAATATTTTTAACCAAAATTCTTGATAACCTTACTCCAAACTTAAAATTCAAAATTTTACGAACTAATTAATTGGGAACCATACAATCCAATTTAAAACCAAGCTTTATCAACCGCCATCAAAATCTTACAGCAACATTTAAATTTAAAAAATTCTTTTCAACTAACTTTATATCTATTCAAGGATGTATAACTATAAGCAAATGAATCATAAATATTTCTCAAAGACTTTCAAAATCAAATCAACTTCCTTTCTCAATTGTATATAGATCCCACTATCCTTTTGTAGATCCAAATAAAGTTCTAATATCCTTCGAAGTTATTAATGTTGCCACTACCCAACTTGAAATTAACTAATCCTTAAGTTCATACTCTAGAAAAATATGGTTCCTCTTATCCTTATCTTAATAACTCGAATAGGATCTCAATGCATACTAGTTGTTAATGCAATCCTTCTAGCCATGTGGTTGACCTATGAGCATATACTAGTGTAGTCATCTTCCTAGTTGTCATTAAGCACGAAAATAAGAATTTACGGTAGAAGGAGTCAAGCAAGATGCAAATCAAGGAGGTCGAACGAGAGTTTGGAATTTGAAGTCAAGAAAGGGTGTCAAGTAGGTGGATGAGATTCTAGACTCTAATCCTATATTCAGGCCCTTCGGTACAGTCATGTAACCGAAACGGCAAACTCAACCTGCATGGACCACCACAAAAATATGTAACGCCCCAGTCCCAAAATACTTGAGACTAGATACGTATCATGCCAGCTGCATACATACGAAGCACACTCCAATATATGGAAACCTTGTATGCATACATAACTGTAAAATAGTAATCCAAGACAAACTAAATCTCATCCACAATAAAATAAATATATAGTATAAAATCAACTTGAATATTTATGGTACAATCGTTGGACGGAGACAAAGTCCACTACCAACTATCAAAATGAGATAAAGTATACAAGAAAATATCCATAAAATATCAAGACGAACCAAGAGCGATCATCTTCGAAGAAATGGAGACACCCACAACCTTGGCTAGAACACCTGCAGTAAACCATGAAAGCACACACCTGGAGATAACCAGGTCTCAGAGGGACGTAGCAAGATACAGGAAGAATACCAATATACTGTAATATAAAAATAATATAAACTACAACACAATAGGGTACCTAACCATCTATGTGATATGCACTTTGAGGACAACGTTCTACGCAGGGGCTGTAGGATCAGTAGAGTAAATGAAGAGTGGCAGTAAGTAGCGCTCATCCGAGTCCTATCGACCCTGGCAGAAGGTAGTGCTCATAAGAGTCACCCTCGGCCAAAATGTGTGTAAAAATAAATATAGCCCCAAGCTAGTAGCTTTGCCCCCCCAATGATACTGTACATGCATCGTAACCACGATACACCAACACGTGTCGTTTCTACAACACTGTTTATAATATAACTGTCAAGTCTTCTAACATGCATCTATTGACAGTTATTCCTACATGCGTACGGGATCAGCCAACACGCAAGTGACCACTACATGATACTCACAACTCACACATAACTCGTGATACAATCGTGACAAAGTCAATGACATGCATATATCCTATTGACGGAAGTCCCTTAACTCTAGGTCCACAAGCAAGAAGAAAATAATAACCAAGAAATATAGATACAATAACTGAAATAAAGTGCAGCTAAATGTAAGCAGTAAAGATGGTAAGGTATCTTACCTAAGGTTATGTGCAAAAAGAAAAAGATCCAGTAGCTCGAACCGACAAATAAACGAAGCCAGAGAAAGCCAAATCCCGCAGATGACTCCGGATGCTGCAACAAACATCACGAGTTTGGAATAAAAGATATGCCTAGGAAATGCCTGTCCAAAAGTTAAATTCTGAAACAAGGGCAAAATCGTAATTTTGGATCAAAACGATGTCCGCCGTTGGATCCGCTTTGCACCAAATGTGCGCCAGAACCTGCGGTCTCTAAAGTCATCAAACTACATGTCTACAAATTTATTTTGATGAGACGAACCCAACGGTATGTCCAATTTTGGATTCCGGTGGGCCGTGCACAAAATCGTCCGTTAGTGGGATTGTGGGCCCGCCAAAATAGCGTCCGATCAACCTTCTCAGAATTGAACCAAACTTGGCTCACAAGACCAGAAAAATATTTTGAGACCAATGGCGCAAGTTTCGTCCCGATTTGATGAGTGTACACGAAGTTGTGACTTAATTTGCAAATGGTCGATACAGGGGTATCTCGACGGATACGCATTGGTTTCGTCGCGCACAAGCAACGAAATCGGGTTCCGTCAGTTCCCACACGTTGACAACATCCATACGTGCCTTTCGATGCATATAATGCGCGACCACGTCGCCCTTTTTTCGGGGCGCATGCCGTATCGGGGTTTTTCTAATTTTTGAAAACAGAATTTACAATTTTTCGTAAAACTTTAACGTGTAACTTTCTACATATTAGATGAAAAGTGAATCCAGAAGGTGCGTTACAATCTCGATTATGTTGTCTTTGTCTATCATTAATTAGTTTCTACAAAATCCTATTATACAGAAAGAAAAGTGGCCGACAAGTTGGTGTTTTAAAACAGTTTTTAATATTCCAAAAAGTGGTTTTTCTCCAACTTCACCTCGCTTTTTCGCGCAAGTTGGATGGCCATGTTGAAATCCCCTAGGGGATCTCGAAGAGGGTCATGAGGACTTTCTACACGAATTTACGGATCTAAAAACGGATTTGAATTGAAGGAGAAATCGCATGGTGAAGGTGCTTACCTTAATGTTAAAAACTGTTGGTTGTTTTGTTGTTGTTGCTGTTGTCGCTGTCGTCGCGATCGCGGGTCGGCTGCGGCTGCTGTCCTGCTCGCCGGAGAGAGTACGGGGACAGAGGTGAGAGGAGGAAGGAAGGAAGGAAGGAGAGTGGAGGAGGAGAAATAATTAAGGATTAGGGTTTTATATATATATATATATATATATATATATATATATATATATATATATATATATATATATATATATGAGAAGGATCAAGATCTCCACACTTTTTGCATCCCCAAGCCTCCCTCTCTATTTCCCGTTGGATTGTTTTAAGTCATCTAATCTTAACCGTTGATTTACCAATGGACCGTTGATTTACCAATGGTTAAGATTAGATGGCTCAAAGCACATCCATCGGATGTGAACATATATATATATATGTGTGTGTGTGTGTGTGTAAAATATATATATATATATATATATATATATATATATATATATATATATATATGTGTGTGTGTGTGTGTGTGTGTGTGTGTGTACATATATATGTTTCGGCCAACCATATTGCTAAGGCTGCTGCTGTTGCTAATGCTAATTGTTGTAGACACGCAAAGCATGGCATTGCTGTTGCTTTTATTGCTTTTGGTGGGGGCACACAATGCATGGCATTGTTGTTGCTTTTATTTTGGCGTGGGTGGTCGGCCAGGTGGGGGGGCCGACCACTCCATGCAATTTTTTTTCTTTCTTTCTTATCTTTTTAAATCTTTTCTATATATTTATAACCATGTATATATATATGCATATATCCATAAATTCCACCATAAATCTTATTTAAAATTTAAATACCAAATTAAATATTATCTACCCAATTATTTAATATATTTAAACATATCTACATATATAAAATTCAAATCACAATAATTCAACTAAAAATAATAATATCTCTATAGAATAATCATGTTTATTAAATCTCCAAAATAACTTTAATATAATAAATTAATAAATCACCACAATGGTGCACTTATACCGCATACCCTTATCCGGGTCCAAAATTTTATACAAAGTGTTGCATATTATTTAATAATAAAATACCAATAATAGCACAAATAATTAATAATTAGAAATTGTACACAAAGTTCTAAAATAATTTAGAAAATTTTGTACATATCTAAATATGCTTATGAGGCCACAGTTGGTCACACTACATGCTTACATGGGATTGGGTTCGGTCCGGGCCCTAGTTCGGGCTGGTTTGGTCCAACCGAGTCTCTAAAAATCAATATATAAAATAATATTCAATTAAAATACTTTAAATAAGTCAATTCACAATTTAGTCTGATTTTCCTAGTTTGGACATCACCATGGTTAGGCTTCCCCCTGCATGGCTAGTACATTAGTCAGGCACACTGTTACATCTTTCGTGCCAAAATTTATGGTAGTCTTGCGTTCCAAAATTCAACAATGGCTAAGGTCATTTCTAATAAAAAAAAAATCATAAATTGCATAAATTAATTTTTAAGTCTTTTTAAATAACATAAAAAATACTCCCAAAAATTTAGGGGTTTTACACAAGTGGCTCAGTGCGCGCGGTGCACGAATGGCGCAACTTGCTACAGATCATGTCTGTGCATGATCTGTGCAGTTACTGCACGTTCGGAGTGGTTTTTACCACGTTCCGAACATTGTGGAAACCGGGCAGTTGCCACTCAGGCCTATATAAGGTCTCTTCTCTCCACAGGACAGATACAAAAGATAACACAGAAAGTTAAAAGAGTTTACAAGTGTTTCTTAACACAAGTAAACAGAAGTTGTGAGAGAGAAGAGAAGCTTTGCACCAGCGTTGCTTTTGCACGGGAGTCCGTGTACGATCCGAGGAGTCAGAAGAACAGGAGTGTTCCAAAGTTCTCCGACGAACTTGCTGGTTCCTGGAAGCTGTTTCGTATGGGGCGAATAAAGCTTTGAGCAATGGTGATCATTCACCCCAGCAGGCCATCTTCCATCTTTCGCCTGTCATCGCTGCTGCTGTTAGCAATTCAATTCGTACCTTCTATTTAGAAGTGCTTCTGTCGTTTGCTACTGATTATGAAATCTTTTTAGATTCTCGTAATCTAGAATCCTCCAAGGATCTCTGTTACGTACCTTCCCTGAAGTGTTGCGTTGAAACATTATTTTTACTAGGGGTGAGCAAATACCGACCGACACCGAAAAAACCGACCGAATATCGATTAAAAATTTTGCAAAAAATCGAACCAAAATTATGTACCGATATCGAATTGCCGAACCGACTAAATTACGATATAATGGTAATGGTAACGGTTTGAGTGTAATACCATACCGAAAATACCGAACTGAAGCGATTCACACACACACGCGCACACACACATAGACACACACACACACCACACATTTTTTAATGTTGTTCATGATTAATTTTACACTACTCATTTTTTTTTTATCTTTGTTTTGGTTGGTTTTCTAGAACTTGGAATGGATTTTAGTGGACTTAAATTTATGTTAGAATGCTAAGAATTGAGTTTTTGATCTTTTAAGCTTATGTTTTTATGTTCTCATAGAATTTTGAAGTAAATTTTGGTTACCTAAACTTATACTAAAGATTAAACTTAGTGACCGCATTTGATATTTTAAGCTCATTTTTAGGTGTTTGCGACTCGTTACATATTGTTCTAATAATTTTGATTAATTGTTTGGTTAGAGAGGCTTAGCTTTAAAATTAATGCTTCCAAAAAGTAAAATATATATTATAGGTTAAGAGGTTCTACAATATTGAGTGTGTTAATTGATCAAATATTAATTGGTAAAATATCGATACCGAACAAAAACCGGCCGAATACCGATTAACCGAAACCGAAAAAATCGATTCTAAATGGTACGGTATTGGTATTGATTTTTCAAATACCGATTTAAAAAAATACCCAAAAAATCGACCAAATACGACCGATTATACCTACGCTCACCCCTAGTTTTTACAATTGTTTTATCTTCTCATTTTTCATCAAAATTGTGCTCCGGCAATAACAATCTCAAAGCATTATTGCTACGATGGAAAACTTTAATGCTTCACTCCTCAATACTGACTTTTATAAGTTAGAAAAGTTTGATGGAGCATTATCAAGTCTGGAAGAGAAAGGTTTATCTCACTCTTCAACTCAGAGACGTTGATCACGTCCTTCTTAAAGAAATCTATTGTTCCAGATAATGGGTCTGCTGCCGCAATCACTACGGCTACTAACTTTAGGCCAAGTGAAGAAGGGAGAATAGCATTTGTAGGCTGCTTATGTCATGCCCTGCTCCCAAAATATATGGGATTAGGACATAACCTGGCCAGCTGATACGACCTAGAGTGAGCTGTCCAATTTAATGGACTCACTTAGACGTACTACGCTGTAAAAATAACTATACTACACAGGCAAGTGGTAACATCTAGATCTCATCCACAGGAATAAAAAGTAATGCTGGAATATAAAATTGGAAATAACTGGAGTCTGAATAAAAACAACTGAATAGTCTGGTAGGTACAAACACACGGAGTACAAACACTGAATAAAATAT
>JANAVB010035420.1:3168956-3311456 GCA_029216955.1 Iris pallida | reverse complement strand
ACTTGCACAAGATATACCAAGGAAAGCGAAGAATAATATCTCATGACGGGATCCAGGGAAATACCAATCCGTGTGAACAATGTGTCAAGAGATCAAGGGTATCTACACTAAATACAAGAAACAGACGATATCATCAAAACAGAAATATTATCAGAGAATGTACTCGCCTGGGTCCTGCTGTCAATATGAATCAGGGTTCAGAGTAAAGCCACAGACCTAAAGATGAAATAATACAAAGAGCTGATCAGGGTCAAAAGACATACTAACATCTAGGTCAATCTAAGTCAAACTAAGACAAACTGGGTCAAGGTTGACGTACAGTTACTTTGGTCAACTGGTCAACTCTGGTCAATCGTGGTCAAATCTAGGTCAAACTTGACTAACGTTGACTAACAGTTGACTTTGGGTCAACTTGTCAACTCTGGTCCAGTTCTAGTCAATTTTAGGCTACGGTTGACTTCCGTTGACTTTTGGTCAAAATAGTCAATTGTGGTCAACCAAGGTCAAAACTAGTCTAACCTAGGTCAAATGTTGACTCTACTTCGATGTTCAGTCAAAGTAGTCAACCATGGTCAACTAGGTTAAATCTAGTCTCTATAAACATCTACACAAGGTCAACCTTATGCATTTCGGTGATTTAGAAATTACTGAAATCGACGGGTCTCTAGAACACCAAAAGGAGAAAATATTATAATAATAATAGGGTGACACCAAAAGGAAGCTCTACAGATGTTGTCATATGAGGAAACTAACATCACCAACGTGTCAGAATGGTCGAATAGCTAGAATAGCCTGTCCAAAAGTCCAATTTGGACACAGGGCAAAACGATAATTTCGGCCAAAATGATGTCCGTCGTTGGACACACTTTGTACCAAAAAATGTGCCAAAATAAAAGTGCACAAAACCTAACAAATTATATGTCCACGAATCCAGAAAGATGATACAACCCACGTATGTCCAAAACGGGATTCCGATGTGCCGATCTCAAATGATACGTTGCCGCGGACATTTGGAATCCGGTTTTGCACGAAAATGCTGCCGAAGCAATTGTCTACTAAAACCTAGCAAATTATATGTCAACGAGTTCAGAATGACGATACGAACTCAACGGTATATCCAGAATTGGATTCCGATGAGCCGGCGTCAAAAAGTCCCGTTGACTCAGAAAGTGGAATCTGCTTTGTACCAAAATGCGTGCCAGGGCCCACGTTCTCCAAATCTAACAAACTTTATATGAAAACAGGCCAGAACGACGCCACGAGTCTACTGGTGGTGTCAGAATTTGAATCCGGAGTCCCGGGTTCAAAAATGGAATTTTACAAGTGCAACACTAAGAATTCGAACGACCAACTTTGGCGTCGAATTCGACCGACCTAACAAGCTCAAACTGAAATGAAATCTAAAGGAGGCAGGAAGAGGGTTATACCAGCTGTGCACCGGAACTGGTGGCGCGCAAAACGGAGCTGCGACGACGAAGATACGAACCCGCGAAGTTGGCGTCACAAAATTGTCCAAAAATAGTTCAATTTAAAACGTCAACTTGGTGGCCGGTTTTGATGTATCAAACGACGAAATTAACGGGTTAAATTTGAGAGGGATGAAGGGGTATATACCGAGATTGAGACGGAGCAAAGAAATTGCCGATCCAACGGTCGGATTGTCTAAAAAATCGGCGCGAAGTCGCTGTTCCGAAACGAGAATTCTAAAATTTTTCCCCCGCGCGCGCGTCGACGGAACCCCGTGCAAAACGCACGAAACGCCTAGACGGCGCGTCCCGGAGGACGTTGGACGCCACAGGGTGGTGCCTAGGGGTCGCCCGGCCAGGTGGGGCCGGCCACGCCGGCCACAGCCGGCGGCGACGGCTCTGCACCGCGCGGCCTGCCGGTGCGCGCGCGCGGCTGTGCGCATGCTGCACTCGCAGCTGCTACTGTGTTGGCTGTGGTGGCGCACGGAGCAGCGGGGAAGGCTCGCCAGCCACGTGGTGGCGCACGGCGGCGATTGGTGGAGGTGATGAGAGAGTGGTGGTGGCGGGAGTGGTCTTGAACGGTGAGGGTGGTGGAGATGGTGTTGGTGTTCGATTTAGGCTTGAGAGGAGGAGGAGGAGAAGTCGGGAGGAGGAGAGTGAGCTGATGATGATGGTGAGGAAGAGAAGAAAAAGAATAGTTGGGGGGGGCTGCTGCTCGTGTACGGGAGGGAGTGAGGTGTGTGTGGGTTGGTTGAGAGAGAGAAAAATTTGTGTGTGTGTGGGTATACTAATATATAGAAAGAGTGAGAGAGAGAGAGAGATAGTTATTAATGAGAGAATAGAGAGAGGGAGTGGGGGTGTTACTGCCACATGGGGGGGAGGAAAGTAGGTCGGCTGGTATAGGAGTGTGGAGAGAGTGTGAGGGAGAGAGAGAGAGTGAGAGAGATATTATATATATAATATATGGTGTGTTAATATATAAAGTGAGAGAGGGATATTAATGAGATGGAGAGGGAGAGAATTTTAGATATTAGAGAAAGAGGGGGGTGCTGCTCGCGTGGGGAGAGGAGAGGGTGAGGTGTTTGTGTAAAGAGAGAGAGAAAGATATTTGCTTATATGTATATGTATATATATACATGAGATATTTGTAAATAGAGAGGAAGAGATATTTTATAAAATAAAATAATTATATTTTTGAGTAGGCAAAAATAGGGAAACACCAGTGGGGTGTATTGGCAGTCATGACAGGGCCCACACTAAACTGGGTTGGGCGTTGGGCCAAGTTTGGACAAGGTCGAAGCCAAGATTTAAATAAATTTATAAATTAAACCAAATTAAATCATGGATGAAATAGGAGCACAAGGAACAAGTTTGAGTGGGACACCATATATCAACATGAAGGTAATCTCGTCTACTACAAACTTCAAGAAAGAAGTTTCCAGAGACTGGCATCCCTGATGCTCTAGAATTCCAAGTCACGGTAAAGAGCATTAGTGATCAAAAATCAATTATATAGAAATGAATTATTGAAATTAATTCATTAGAAAATTCGAAAAATAATTCGGGAAATTCAGGGGGCTTACATCCTACCCACCTTATAGAAATTTCGTCCTCGAAATTAAGGTTGTAGTAGGGGTAAAACAAGATAGCAAGTTTTAGGCAAAAACTTAGGCACGTTCATAGAATGACAAGTTTGCACGATTAAGATATTCAATTCATAATTATTCAGGCACGATAAAAAATTTCCGCACGATAGAATCAAAATATGAACAGAATCATATAGGCACGATTATAGATAAGTTAATTCATTGGGACACGATTCAGAAAATGAGACTCCGGCATAATCAAGGATAGTATGAAGCCTAATCGTGATTGGAATAGAATTTAGTCATTTGCCAGAATTGAATCAAAAGTTTAAAGCACGAGTGATGATAGCATTGTCCAATCACGATGAAAATAAATAATTTAGTCTCAGCACGATTTAAATTGTTCAAGTTTTGAGTAAATCAGAATTTGGGCAAGATGGAGAACAAAATCAACGAAGTCTGGACACAAGCATCTAAGAAGGAAATCATATCACAATGGAATTCGAAATCATTTAAGTTTAATCAACAATCAAGACTCTTTGGCATGATAAAACTAGACAACCAGAACGATTGGTCAATCAGAGAGGATCAATCTCACGATATCAAAATATAATTAACAAATCAAGGATGTAGAATTGAATTGCTTCTGTTATCATAGAAACCAGAATATGGGATCGTAGGAGGAAGCCGGGGTAATCATCTCGCTCTGCTTCGACTACTACCAACAATGTCTACTCCGAGACGGATGATTACGATACTTCCTCGATTTCTCCCAAGATAAAAAGATATGGCTGACAGAAGTAGATACGAGATAGGTAATTGGTGGAATCAAGACATAATTGATCAAGACGGAGGAAGTAAGGGTAAGATGAGGAAATCATCATGCGATGAGGAAGAGAAGAATGGGAAAACAGAAGTAATAGTAGGAACTGCTCTTGTCCAATAGGTTAAACAAGTGAATCAATTTAAGATACGATCTGATAACCATACACGTCTATCCCATATTATGTTGCCAGAATTCTCGCCACGCTAGTAAGCATTGCGGTAATAAACAATGAAGTCCATAACTTTGGTATACACCCTATAATCATGTCATCTAGATTCCTTACCGCGCCAACCGGTATGGCTGCAAGAGAATCTAAATGACATAACTAGGATAGTATATCCAAATCAGGCTCCATGTCCTTGTCTCGCTAGCTAATATGACTGCGATAAATTCTAAACTCCATAAATAAAGTAGACACTTACTGTTCTCATCGTCCTCGTCCAAAATATGTTTATCAGGATATCTTAACTCAATTCTTAAAAGAATTATCCAAAACTAAATCAAAGGTCAACAACGAATATTAAGATTTAAAATTCAACAACAAGTCAAGGGTAAGTTAATAGAAACAACGGAAACAACTTCCGAGATAGGGTTCAGAGGAAAATCTCAGGGAAAGTCCCGAGGGTACTACCTAGGTCAAGATAGAAAATGGTGGAATATAATCTAAAACAAACCTCGACCATGATACAAGGTTGGTAAATCATATTCTCTCCCCAACCTAGATGATATACAAGTCCAACTTATACCTCCCCTCTGGGGTCCACAAACTCATCCCAAAGAATATAAAGTACGATAACTGAGAGATATCTCAGGAATCAGGACAGATAGAAACGAATGGGAATAGATTCGAAGAGTTTCGAAATAAGATTCCCAGGGTCATCCCTAGAATCTACCAAGATTCCTAATATGTGACTGAGTACCAAAATCCTAAAATATTCCATTACTCTCACCTTAATCCTAGGACAGGCTCGCAGTAGTACAGATAAGCTCAAGTACTACCACGACTTCGCATTAATTGCAAAGACTGACCTGCATGGGCCACCACTAAAAACGTGTCACGACCCGCACCCGGATATACGAGTACGAATACGTAGGCCACGCCCAGCCTACGCCGCGGTATCGGCGGTAGAACGCTGTCAAGTGTACTATACTAACTACAACATCTAAGAATCCATAACTAGAAATGTACTCATGCCACATCACGAAACTAAGGAAGATAAGACAAGAAATAATAACAATCTCACTAGAACAACTATAATCTACAAGGATCATAAGACAAGAAAATAAAGAATGAACACACAACTAACTAAGGATAACTACCAGGCAACTCACATAGAAGAATAGTGAGATCCACCTCAACTAGCAACATCATGAAGTCCAATACTGAGGGCACAACTACTCCTAAAATTTTCAACATATCCAGTCAGGATGAACGAGCACAAATCTCAAATAACAGTTCTAATTAGACGATATTGAACATGTAGCAGTAAATAGAGAGAATATACAAGAAATCATGAAATGTACATGTGAGTATCATGGCAAGGTAAACTGTAAATCTAGAGCTAGAACAAGGCAAGTAAAACCGATCATGGCATGTACAAGAATCAAGAATCATCTGTCTAAGTGTGTGAGTACTAGTTCAACATGTGGCCGGCTTGGGTCTGCACAAGGTCTACTGATCAGCCAATCCTACGTGAGTGTAGGATTGGTAGCATTCAAGGTCTACAGAATAAACAAGGTGGATAATGACCACACATCTACACTAATACTTCCCGTCCCCGACTAGTATAGTGGATCCAACCATGACACATCATGACATACGATTCTCCGAGAGGGTAGCTAGCATTCGCAGGAATCGTGTCTATACAATGCACAAGGAACAAGAAAGACTTGCACAAGATATACCAAGGAAAGCGAGGAATAATATCTCATGACGGGATCCAGGGAAATACCAATCCGTGTGAACAATGTGTCAAGAGATCAAGGGTATCTACACTAAATACAAGAAACATAGACGATATCATAAAACAGAAATATTATCAGAGAATGTACTCGCCTGGGGGTCCTGCTGTCAATATGAATCAGGGTTCAGAGTAAAGCCACAGACCTAAAGATGAAATAATACAAGAGCTGATCAGGGTCAAAAGACATACTAACATCTAGGTCAATCTAAGTCAAACTAAGACAAACTGGGTCAAGGTTGACGTACAGTTGACTTTGGTCAACTGGTCAACTCTGGTCAACCGTGGTCAAATCTAGGTCAAACTTGACTAACGTTGACTAACAGTTGACTTTGGGTCAACTTGTCAACTCTGGTCCAGTTCTAGTCAATTTTAGGCTACGGTTGACTTCCGGTTGACTTTTGGTCAAAATAGTCAATTGTGGTCAACCAAGGTCAAAACTAGTCTAACCTAGGTCAAATGTTGACTCTACTTCGATGTTCAGTCAAAGTAGTCAACCATGGTCAACTAGGTTAAATCTAGTCTCTATAAACATCTACAAGGTCAACTTATGCATTTCGGTGATTTAGAAATCACTGAAATCGACGGGTCTCTAGAACAACCAAAAGGAGAAAATATTATAATAATAGGGTGACACCAAAAGGGAGAAATCTACAAATGTTGTCGAATGAGGAAACTAACATCACCAACGTGTCCAGAATGGTCGAAATAGCTAGAATAGCCTGTCAAAAGTCCAATTTGGACACAGGGGCAAAACGGTAATTTTGAGCCAAAAATGATGTCCGTCGTTGGACACACTTTGTACCGAAAAATTGTGCCAAAATAAAAGTGTACAAAACCTAACAAATTATATGTCCACAAATCCAGAATGATGATACGAACCCAACGGTATGTCCAAAACGGGATTCCGATGTGCCGATCTCAAATGATACGTTGACGCGGACATTTAGAATCCGGTTTGCACGAAAATGCGTGCCGAAGCAATTGTCTACTAAACCTAGCAAATTGTATGTCAACGAGTCCAGAATGACGATACAAACTCAACGGTATATCCGGAATTGGATTCCGATGAGCCGGCGTCAAAAAGTCCCGTTGACTCAGAAAGTGGGACCCACTTTGTACCGAAATGCGTGCCAGGGCCCACATTTTCCAAATCTAACAAACTTTATATGAAAACAGGCCAGAAAGATGCCACGAGTCTACTGGTGGTGTCAGAATTTGAATCCGGAGTCCCGGGTTCAAAATTGGAATTTTACAAGTGCAACACTAAGAATTCGAACGACCAACTTTGGCGTCGAATTCGACCGACCTAACAAGCTCAAAACTGAAATGAAATATAAAGGAGGCAGGAAGAGGGTTATACCAGCTGTGCAGCGGAACTGGTGGCGCACAAAACGGAGCTACGACGATGAAGATACGAACCCGCGAAGTTGGCGTCACGAAACTGTCCAAAATAGTTCAATTTAAAACGTCAACTTGGTGGCCGGTTTTGATGTATCAAACGACGAAATTAACGGGTGAAATTTGAGAGGGATGAAGGGGTATATACCGAGATTGAGACGGAGCAAAGAAATCGCCGATCCAACGGTCGGATTGTCCAAAAAATTGGCGCGAAGTCGCTGTCCCGAAACAAGAATTCTGAAATTTTTTTCCCCGCGCGCGCGTCGACGGAACCCCGTGCAAAACGCACGAAACGCCTAGACGGCGCGTCCCGGAGGACGTTGGTCGCCACAGGTTGGTGCCTAGGGGTCGCCCGGCCAGGGGGGGCCGGCCACGCCGGCCACAGCCGGCGGCGGCGGCGCTGCACCGCGCAGCCTGCCGGTGCGCGCGCGCGGCTGTGCGCATGCTGCGCTCGCAGCTGCTGCTGTGTTGGCTGCGGTGGCGCGCGGAGCAGCGGGGAAGGCTCGCCGGCCATGTGGTGGCGCACGGCGGGCGGTTGGTGGAGGTGATGAGAGAGTGGTGGTGGCGGGAGTGGTCTTGAACGGTGAGGGTGGTGGAGATGGTGTTGGTGTTCGGTTTGGGCTTGGGAGGAGGAGGAGGAGGAGAAGTCGGGAGGAGGAGAGTGAGCTGATGATGATGGTGAGGAAAAGAAGAAGAAGAATAGTTGGGGGGGCTGCTGCTCGTGTACGGGAGGGAGTGAGGTTGTGTGGGTTGGTTGAGAGAGAAAGAGAAATTTGTGTGTGTGTGGGTATACTAATATATAGAAAGAGTGAGAGAGAGAGAGAAATAGTTATTAATGAGAGAATAGAGAGAGGGAGTGGGGTGTTACTTGTAAGCCCCCTGAATTTCAGGGTTTATTTTTGCTTTTCTTAATGAATTATTTTTCGATAAATATTTTATTATTAAATTGTTTAGATCATTAATGTACATTTCCATGACTTTGACTTCTGGAGCGTCAGGGATACCAATCTCTGTAAACTCTCTTCACGAGTTTTGAAGTAGACAAGATTATCTTCGTTTTGATATATCCTGTCCCACTTGAATTCGTTCCCTTGTGCTCTTTTTGTATCGCGCAAGTTCAGGTCAACTTAGACCGATTAATCGTTGAATATTATTCCCACTTTTATTTTTGATCATCGTTTGCACGCTACCGTTGCTTTTAATTTAGGAGCACCAGACCGGTCCTTTTCTCAGAACCAACTTCTCATGAATGATCTATTCGAGACGCTCTCCACCCATGACCTTCGTGTCCCACTCAGACACTCTATTTTGTGCTCCATTTTCTTCGCACAACTTCCGGGTCACTTTAGGCCGATTTATTTTCGACCGTAAAACCTGATTTAATTTCCAATTTAATTTCGGGACCCGACATCGATCCAACCTGTCAACCCGAAGTACGGACCTGGCCCACATGAAGCCTACTCCCCGCCTGCAACTTGTGTCCCATTTATTGGAGTCCCCGTATATTATTTATTTACCCATGTTCATAAATACGTATTTAATTCAATTATTGCACTCTGTCCGATTTTGACCCGACCCGGTTCGACCGAACCCGAACCCATGCTCCATGTTGCCCTTTCATGACTGCCCAAATACCCCACAAGATTTTTTCTATTTTTTCTATTTCGAAAATATTCTTTCTCTCTCTATTTATTAAATATCTCAAATATCTCATGTATATATATATATATATATATATATATATATATATATATATATATATATATATATATAGATATTATATATATATATATATCTAACTCTTTCTCTCTCTCTTCTATTTATTACTCCCCATCCCCTCACTCTCCCAATCACAGCCGAACCATCCCCCCCTCTATATACTTTCTTTCTCTCTCTCTCTCTTTATATATATATATATATATATATATATATATATTATATATATATATATATATATATATATATATATATATTATATATACAAATATCACTCTCTCTCTCTCTCTACTCACCCACACACCTCACCCTCTCTCTTTACAGCACACAACACTCCCCCCCTGTGGACCGACTTCCTTTTCTCTCTCTCTATTATATCAACTCTCTCTCATCCTCTTTTATTACACACACACACACATATTAAACTCTCTCTCCCTCTCACTACACCAACACCACAACTCCCATGCACCACTCTCGGCCGAGCCCCCTCCCCTGGCCGAGCACTCCACCACCCACAGCCACCACCTCCCTCCTCTTCTCCTCCTCTTCATCATCTTCACCATCATCATCACCATCAAACTCATCACTTCCACCACCATGCACCACCACCTACACCATCCAGCCACCGTCGCCGCCCCGCCGTGCGCCACCGCACGTGGCAGCAGCAGCAGCGAGGTGGCAGCGCAGCTGCCAGCGGCAGCAGCCGCGAGCGTTCATGCGCGCGCGTGCACGTGCGGATGTGTGTGTGGCCGTGCGCCACCACGTGGCCGGCCCGCACCACCGCGAGGACCCACGCTGGCCGCGTGCACTCCGGCGAGCCACCCCGAGTCCATCGCCACCCTCCCCAACGTGTTAAATAGGCGATTCGTGCATTTACGTCGAAATCCCGTCGACGCGCGCGATTTCAAGTTTCAGAAATTGTGTTTCGGGATAACAACTTTGTGCGTGTTTTCTGGGAGATTCGACCGTTGGATCGGCGAACTCTTTGCTCCGTCTCAATCTCGGTATATCCATCTTTACTCCTGTCAATTTTTGTCCGTTAATTTCGTCGTTTGATACCTCAAAACTGGCCACCAAATTGACGTTTTAAATTGAACTGTTTTTGGACAGTTTCGTGGAGCCGATTTCGTCAGCTCGTAACTTCGCCGTCGCAGCTCCGTTTTGTGCACCGTCAGTTCCGGTGCATAGCTGGTATAACCATCTTCCTGTCTCCTTTAGATTTCGTTTCATTTTAAGCACGTTCGGTTGGTCGAATTCGACGCCAAAGTTGGCCGTCCGAATTCTTTAATTTGCACTTGTAAAATTCCATTTTTGAACCCGGGACTCCAGATTCAATTTCTGACACCACCAGTAGACTCGTGGCGTCGTTCTGGCATGTTTTCATATAAAATTTGCTTGATTTGGAGAACGTGGGCCCTGGCACGTATTTCGGTGCAAAGCGGGTCCCACTTTCTGAGTCAACGGGACTTTTTGACGTCGGCTCATCGGAATCCCATTCTGGATATACCGTTGAGTTCGTATCGTCATTCTGGACTCGTTGACATATAATTTGCTGAGTTTTGAAGACATTTGCTCCGGCACGTATTTTTGTGTAAACCGGATACCAAGTGTCGCGTCAACGTATCATTTTGAGATCGGCACCTCGGAATCCTATTCCGGATATACCGTTGGGTTCGTATCGTCATTCTGGATTCGTGGACATATAATTTGCTAGGTTTTGTAGACTTCTATCCCGACACGCTTTTCGGTGCAAAGTGTGTCCAACGGCGGACATCATTTTGACCCGAAATTACCGTTTTGCTCCTGTGTCCAAATTGGACTTATGGGTAGGCTATCCTAGCTGATTTGACCGTTTTGGACACGTTGGTGATATCTATTTTATCATCCGACAACATCTGTAGATTTTGATTATGTATCATCATTATTTTATAATTAATTATTTTTTAGATATTGTTACTTTCTGGTTTTGAATTTTTATATATATTTTTAATTGCTGTAAAAATCTTGGAAAAATGGTATTTAAATATTATGTTAATTTAGCTAATTTATTATAATTTTTCTAGCATTTAATAAGTACTTTTGCTATTTTATAAAAATGGGAAAACAGAACTCATTTTCAATATATTAAGTTTGCTGATTTTTAATAAATATTTATGAGGGTTTATAAATCCCAGAAAAATTAGTATAAATTTCTATAATTAACAAGGATTATTTTGGTACTTTATTTTATATATATTTAAGCTTTTTGTCTATCTCTAAAATTGTTGAAACTTAGTGTACCGTTTGATTTATTTATTGAGTAGTTACAACTTGCAAGTTTTGCGTTGATTTGAGTTGTTATAGTATTGGACCTCACCCTGCACTAGTGTAAAGACCCTAGAGAGTTAGTTTGTGTATAGTGGCACTTCACATTAGACTTTTATGCTAGGTCCCCACTTGGCTAGTATCCAGTTAGGAGTCGTGTCACACCACTAGTATATTGTTGATCATAGCTTAGAACTGAGTTGTATATCATTATTGACAGGACACCGGACATCTATATCTTCGTACTAGTATTCTTGCTTTGCTCGAGGCAAGTACATCTACACACTCATTTACTGTCTTTTAATGCTAGAACATGTATTAACCATGTTAAAATACTGCTTCTGAATAACTGCAAGTTAAATCTTCACATGTTGTATTACTTTCAGCACTTGCCATGCTTAGGACAGTTATTGTACCTTAACATGCTTTTTACTGGTTCTCAGTACATGTTTCACTATGCTTTATACTACTCGGAGTATTCACATGTTTCATACGGCTTCCAGTTACTACCATGCTTAGAACAGTCTTGATGTATCTCTCACATGATTAGAATATAGGTTATGGGGAAACTGTTAGTAGTGTACGTGATTATGCCCCCTTCTCCCGTACGTACGTACCGAGCAAGGTTGACATTTTATATGTATACCTTGTCGTAGGCTTTATCTCAACGCGGATTTGTGCGTATGTACATCTGTCGCCGTTTCACTTGTACGGAAGTACATTTCATTATGTGCCCCAGCACATTGTACATCTATTGACCGATCACGTACCTGCTACAGTTTTAAACATTACATATACATCTGTCTCTATGACATATGTATCCTTGCCATGATAGATTATGAGATATACCATGATTTCAGATATGCCATGTTCCCTGTGTTACTATGATATTGTGATCCCAGTTGTACCATGAGGCCATGTTTCTAGTATTTCCTGTTTTATAGACTTATCACACCATGTTTCTTGTTGTACATCTCTTTCATTATATGTTCAGTACTTTAGTTGTAGAGGTTGTACTTGCTCCCGTCCTGACAGGATAACGTTGTAGGTTTACTTTTCGAGAAGGAAACGATGTGTGTTACATGTTATGGTACTGCATTGAGGACCTGGCCTTAGCTCCAGTAGAGGCCCCAGCGGGGAACCTTGCTTAGATATCTTTCTCGTGTTTTGGGACTTAGACTTTGGTATGTACTTATATTTGGATACTGGACTTTGTCTCCAGTTAGATACTTTGGTTATGTATTATTAAGTCTGTGCTCATGTTACCTTCGCTTATAGATGATGTGTTGTGATGAACTTTAAATGTGATTTTAGAACTGTTAGTAGCTTAGATCATTTATTGTCTATTCTTAGAACAGCTTACTGCGCTTTAACCAAGCGTAGGCTGGACATGGCTCGGCCCGGCCCAACAATTTGGGTAACGGGTCGTGACATGTTTTTTTGGTGGCCCATGCAGGTCTCGACTTAAGTTGTTTGGTTACGTTATTGTACCAAGCATGCCTGCAATTAGGATCTAGGACAACTTGTTAACACTAGGGATAAACATTTAGAACACCTAGAGGATTTCTAGGATTGTAACATAGGAGAACTCATCACAGCATAGGACCGTTAGCTATAATTAGCCTCTTGTTTGTATTTCAGTGGGTCAATTTAGACCAAGTTTGTACCCTTGGGATGACCCCTGAGGATCTCACTCTAATCTTATCTAGAAATTAGTTTCCACTTATTTCCATTTGCTCCTCTTTAAATTTGTTGTTGAATTTAATTTCTGATTTTGTTGTTAACTTTGATCTTGCATCGTGATAAATTTTGTGGATTAAATTGTGATATATTCTGATGAGGTAAACGTCTATTTTAGTTATGGAGTTTAGAATTTATCGCAGCCATATTAGCTGGTATGACAAAAACATAGAGCATGATTTTGGATATACTATCCTATTCATAGAATTTAGATTTTCTCGCAGCCATACCGGTTGGCGTGGCGAGGATTCTAGATAACATGATTATAGGGTGTATACCTTAGTTATGACTCTACCGTTTATTGCATCTAAGCTTACTGGTGGGGCAAAAATTCTGGCAACATGATTTCAGGAAGATGTGTATGGTTATCGGATCATATCTCAACTTGGTTTACTTTGTTATGACCGAATGAGCAAGAATAAATTATTATTATTATTATTCCTTTTCGTCTTGATCAACTCTGATCTATCTACATCTACAACTAGAATTACAGGTTCTCTAGGACTCTCCAATAGGATTGCTTTCATGTTATCTTTTGGACATAATTATTTTTGTGTTCCATCTTTCCTATGACTTGACTAAACTCTTTTTCGTTAACCTCTTTGGTAATTCTTCTCGTTATACATCTCGTTGTCTTCGTACCATTCTTGGAGATATTCCGATAAACTTTTCTGTCTTGCTTGACCCTTTAACTTATTTGGACACTGTTATGGATTGCTTGACCCAGTCTTAGGCCTTGTCACCTTCTATTTGATAGACGACCGAAATAGCCAAACCTTGTTGACTGATCCTGTAGTATAACTATACATGTATTGTGTGTTTGTGATAAGTATTTTTCCTAGGGATTGGTTAGATTAAGCTTATAGGACAAGTATAAGCGACTGACTGTAGTAGACTTGGAAACCCTTAAGAACGATTGTATTGATAGTATGACTTGATGATAGGGTATCTAAGATGGAGAAATGAGATATTATATTGTTATGACTATGGATTGAGGATTAGAATCTTGTGCTTAGCAGTTTGAGAATTTAGCATTTGTAGAATTTTGGGTGGATTATCTATAGCTAATTACATGTGATTAGAGGGTAGATCGATACATGGATTGATATAGAATAAATTAGAATGAGTTATCGTATTGCGTACGAGATCGGGAAGACATCAGAACGAGACAAAGACATATGTACATTGATAATTAATAAATCGGAAGTTTTGAAATTGAGGATTTATATTCGGAGGACTTGTTGAGTAAAAAGAAGAAAGCTCTACGCCAAGAATAAGAATTGAAAGTATGATTTCAAGGAGAAACTGTAGGAAAGAATTGACGACAAATGATGCTAAGGAACTGTAGATTGATAGAATATGGATACTTAGGATACGATAAGGAAGTTCAGTATTTACAATTGAGGTTAAAAATATGATTGATGACCAAGCATTGTTTGCTTATGAACATACCCAAGGAATAACCTATAGTTTAGAGTATACATAAAAGTTTCATGTTAGTATGGAAGATTTTAAAGGATATATGACGTAGTTATGATAGAAGGACTTTGTTGAACCTGAACCAAAAAGTTAGTAGGAGAAACAGAAGAGATGATTACAAGGGTAGCAGATTGAGAATCGTAGCCAGAGTAGCTACATGTTATAGTTTGACCTATTGGATGATTTTTAATTTCGAGGACGAAATTTTTGTAAGGTGGGTAGGATGTAAGCCCCCTGAATTTCAGGGTTTATTTTTGCTTTTCTTAATGAATTATTTTTCGATAAATATTTTATTATTAAATTGTTTAGATCATTAATGTACATTTCCATGACTTTGACTTCTGGAGCGTCAGGGATACCAATCTCTGTAAACTCTCTTCACGAGTTTTGAAGTAGACAAGATTATCTTCGTTTTGATATATCCTCTCCCACTTGAATTCGTTCCCTTGTGCTCTTTTTGTATCGCACAAGTTCAGGTCAACTTAGACCGATTAATCGTTGAATATTATTCCCACTTTTATTTTTGATCATCGTTTGCACGCTACCGTTGCTTTTAATGTAGGAGCACCAGACCGGTCCTTTTCTCAGAACCAACTTCTCATGAATGATCTATTCGAGACGCTCTCCACCCATGACCTTCGTGTCCCACTCAGACACTCCATTTTGTGCTCCATTTTCTTCGCACAACTTCCGGGTCAATTTAGGCCGATTTATTTTCGACCGTAAAACCTGATTTAATTTCCAATTTAATTTCGGGACCCGACATCGATCAACCTGTCAACCTGAAGTACGGACCTGGCCCACATGAAGCCTACTCCCCGCCTGCAACTTGTGTCCCATTTATTGGAGTCCCCGTATATTATTTATTTACCCATGTTCATAAATACGTATTTAATTCAATTATTGCACTCTGTCCGATTTTGACCCGACCCGGTTCGACCGAACCCGAACCCATGCTCCATGTTGTCCTTTCATGACTGCCCAAATACTCCACAAGATTTTCCTATTTTTCCTATTTCGAAAATATTCTTTCTCTCTCTATTTATTAAATATCTCAAATATCTCATGTATATATATATATATATATATATATATATATATATATATATATATAATATATATATATATAATATATATATATATATATATATATATATATATATATTTTTTCTCTATATACTTTTCTTTCTCTCTCTCTCTCTCTCTCTCTTTATATATATATATATATATATATATATATATATATAGATATATATATATATATATATATATATATACCTACATATATATATATATTATATATACAAATATCACTCTCTCTCTCTCTCTACTCACCCACACACCTCACCCTCTCTCTTTACAGCACACAACACTCCCCCCCCTGTGGACCGACTTCCTTTTCTCTCTCTCTATTATATCAACTCTCTCTCTCATCCTCTTTTATTACACACACACACACATATTAAACTCTCTCTCCCTCTCACTGCACCAACACCACAACTCCCATGCACCACTCTCGGCCGAGCCCCCTCCCCTGGCCGAGCACTCCACCACCCACAGCCACCACCTCCCTCCTCTTCTCCTCCTCTTCATCATCTTCACCATCATCATCACCATCAAACTCATCACTTCCACCACCATGCACCACCAACCTACACCATCCAGCCACCGTCGCTGCCCCGCCGCGCGCCACCGTGCGTGGCAGCAGCAGCAGCGAGGTGGCAGCGCAGCTGCCAGCGGCAGCAGCCGCGAGCGTTCATGCGCGCGCGCGCACGCACGGATGTGTGTGTGGCCGTGCGCCACCACGTGGCCGGCCCACACCACCGCGAGGACCCCCCCCTGGCCGCGTGCACTCCGACGAGCCACCCCGAGTCCATCGCCACCCTCCCCAACGTGTTAAATAGGCGATTCGTGCATTTACGTCGAAATCCCGTCGACGCGTGCGATTTCAAGTTTCAGAAATTGTGTTTCGGGACAACAACTTTGCGCATGTTTTCTGGGAGATCCGACCGTTGGATCGGTAAACTCTTTGCTCCGTCTCAATCTCGGTATATCCATCTTTATTCCTGTCAATTTTCGTCCGTTAATTTCGTCGTTTGATACCTCAAAAACTGGCCACCAAATTGACGTTTTAAATTGAACTGTTTTTGGACAGTTTCGTGGAGCCGACTTCGTCAGCTCGTAACTTCGCCGTCGCAACTCCGTTTTGCGCATCGTCAGTTTCAGTGCATAGCTGGTATAACCATCTTTCTGTCTCCTTTAGATTTCGTTTCATTTTAAGCACGTTCGGTTGGTCGAATTCGACGCCAAAGTTTGCCGTCCGAATTCTTTAATTTGCACTTGTAAAATTCCATTTTTGAACCCGGGACTCCGGATTCAATTTCTGACACCACCAGTAGACTCGTGGCGTCGTTCTGGCATGTTTTCATATAAAATTTGCTTGATTTGGAGAACGTGGGCCCTGGCACGCATTTCGGTGCAAAGCGGGTCCCACTTTCTGAGTCAACGGGACTTTTTGACGTCGGCTCATCAGAATCCCATTTTGGATATACCGTTGAGTTCGTATCGTCATTCTGGACTCGTTGACATATAATTTGCTGAGTTTTGAAGACATTTGCTCCAGCACGTATTTCCGTGTAGACCGGATACCAAGTGTCGCGTCAACGTATCATTTTGAGATCGGCACCTCGGAATCCTATTCCGGATATACCGTTGGGTTCGTATCGTCATTCTGGATTCGTGGACATATAATTTGCTAGGTTTTGTAGACTTCTATCCCGACACGCTTTTCGGTGCAAAGTGTGTCCAATGGCGGACATCATTTTGACCCGAAATTACCGTTTTGCCCCTGTGTCCAAATTGGACTTATGGGTAGGCTATCCTAGCTGATTTGACCGTTTTGGACACGTTGGTGATATCTATTTTATCATCCGACAACATCTGTAGATTTTGATTATGTATCATCATTATTTATAATTAATTATTTTTCTAGATATTGTTACTTTCTGGTTTTGAATTTTTATATATATTTTTAATTGTTGTAAAAATCTTGGAAAAATGGTATTTAAATATTATGTTAATTTAGCTAATTTATTATAATTTTTCTAGCATTTAATAAGTACTTTTGCTATTTTATAAAAATGGGAAAACAGAACTCATTTTTAATATATTTAAGTTTGCTGATTTTTAATAAATATTTATGAGGGTTTATAAATCCCAGGAAAATTAGTATAAATTTCTATAATTAACAAGGATTATTTTGGTACTTTATTTTATATATATTTAAGCTTTTTGTCTATCTCTAAAATTGTTGAAACTTAGTGTACCGTTTGATTTATTTATTGAGTAGTTACAACTTGCAAGTTTTGCGTTGATTTGAGTTGTTATAGTATTGGACCTCACCCCGCACTAGTGTAAAGACCCTAGAGAGTTAGTTTGTGTATAGTGGCACTTCACATTAGACTTTTATGCTAGGTCCCTACTTGGCTAGTATCCAGTTAGGAGTCGTGTCACACCACTAGTATATTGTTGATCATAGCTTAGAACTGAGTTGTATATCATTATTGACAGGACACCGGACATCTATATCTTCGTACTAGTATTCTTGCTTTGCTCGAGGCAAGTACATCTACACACTCATTTACTGTCTTTTAATGCTAGAACATGTATTAACCATGTTAAAATACTGCTTCTGAATAACTGCAAGTTAAATCTTCACATGTTGTATTACTTTCAGCACTTGCCATGCTTAGGACAGTTATCGTACCTTCACATGCTTTTTACTGGTTCTCAGTACATGTTTCACTATGCTTTATACTACTCGGAGTATTCACATGTTTCATACGGCTTCCAGTTACTACCATGCTTAGAACAGTCTTGATGTATCTCTCACATGATTAGAATATGGGTTATGGGGAAACTGTTAGTAGTGTACGTGATTATGCCCCCTTCTCCCGTACGTACGTACCGAGCAAGGTTGACATTTTATATGTATACCTTGTCGTAGGCTTTATCTCAATGCGGATTTGTGCGTATGTACATCTGTCGCCGTTTCACTTGTACGGAAGTACATTTTATTATGTGCCCCAGCACATTGTACATCTATTGACCGATCACGTACCTGCTACAGTTTTAAACATTACATATACATCTGTCTCTATGACATATGTATCCTTGCCATGATAGATTATGAGATATACCATGATTCCAGATATGCCATGTTCCCTGTGTTACTATGATATTGTGATCCCAGTTGTACCATGAGGCCATGTTTCTAGTATTTCCTGTTTTATAGACTTATCACACCATGTTTCTTGTTGTACATCTCTTTCATTATATGTTCAGTACTTTAGTTGTAGAGGTTGTACTTGCTCCCGTCCTGACAGGATAACGTTGTAGGTTTACTTTTCGAGAAGGAAACGATGTGTGTTACATGTTATGGTACTGCATTGAGGACCTGGCCTTAGCTCCAGTAGAGACCCCAGCGGGGAACCTTGCTTAGATATCTTTCTCGTGTTTTGGGACTTAGACTTTGGTATGTACTTATATTTGGATACTGGACTTTGTCTCCAGTTAGATACTTTGGTTATGTATTATTAAGTCTGTGCTCATGTTACCTTCGCTTATAGATGATGTGTTGTGATGAACTTTAAATGTGATTTTAGAACTGTTAGTAGCTTAGATCATTTATTGTCTATTCTTAGAACAGCTTACTGCGCTTTAACCAAGCGTAGGCTGGACATGGCTCGGCCCGACCCAACAATTTGGGTAACGGGTCGTGACATTACTGCCACATGGGGGGGGAAATTAGGTCGGCTGGTATAGGAGTGTGGAGAGAGTGTGAGGGAGAGAGAGAGAGTGAGAGAGATATTATATATATAATATATGTGTGTGTTAATATATAAAGTGAGAGAGGGATATTAATGAGATGGAGAGGGAGAGAATTTTAGATATTAGAGAAAGAGAGGGGGTGCTGCTCACGTGGGGAGAGGAGAGGGTGAGGTGTTTGTGTAAAGAGAGAGAGAAAGATATTTGCTTATATGTATATGTATATATATACATAAGATATTTGTAAAATAGAGAGGAAGAGATATTTTATAAAATAAAAGAATTATATTTTTGAGTAGGCAAAAATGGGGAAACACCAGTGGGGTGTATGGGCAGTCATGACAGGGCCCACACTAAACTGGGTTGGGCGTTGGGCCAAGTTTGGACAAGGTCGAAGCCAAGATTTAAATAAATTTATAAATTAAACCAAATTAAATCATGGATGAAATAGGAGCACAAGGGAACAAGTTTGAGTGGAACACCATATATCAACATGAAGGTAATCTCGTCTACTACAAACTTCAAGAAAAAAAGTTTCCAGAGACTGGCATCCATGATGCTCTAGAATTCCAAGTCACGGTAAAGAGCATTAGTGATCAAAATCAATTATATAGAAATGAATTATTGAAATCAATTCATTAGAAAATTCGAAAATAATTCGAGAAATTCAGGGGGCTTACAGCAAGTGTATATAAATAAATATTATATATTATGTATGTATATGAATATATAAATAAATATTATATATGGTCAGAGCATGCATGCAGGAATATCTTCTTAGTTCTTACGTACGTACGTACGTACGTATGTACTTAGGGTTTGAACAATTTTAACTTCTCGATCTCCTGTGTGATGTTTGATTTTGCGTCTGTATACACTACAAGAAAAAGCATATTTTACGGCAACATAAAATGTTGCCATATAACATAATCAGAATACGGCAACATTAATATTGCCTTAATACACAAGTTTGTTTATAACAACAAATAATGTTGCCTATAATTGTCACACTTTATATGGCAATAAGGACGCATGCCATATTTAATGGAAACATTTATGGCGGCAATAACGCGTGCCATATTTGATCGCAATATATTATGGCAAGCTGGATTTGTGACATAATATATTACGATCAAATATGGCAATATTTTACATTGCCATAAAATAATTAGTTTATGGAAAAAATGTTGCCCCAAAATATGTAATATATTTTCCCTCCATGAACAAAATAAAAATGGCAATATTTTATTTGTTTACTTATGGAAACTTTTTTGTGGTTAATGAGAATAAAAAAATTCGTGTCTATACATAAGACCGGCATGAACATAAAAAGTTGAAATATTTTCCCTCCTTTATTATTCTGTCAAATCCTAATTCCTATTCTCTCTCAATCTAGGTCTCTCTTTAAACTTTGGTTCTCTTTATCCCCTTCAACCTAGGTCTCTCTTCCCCTTCTTCAACCTAGGTATTTCTTTAACCTCCATTTCTATTTTTTTTTTCTTTCATTTGTGGATTTCTTTTGGGAGCGAGAAGCTTTGGATTTTGGGTTCTGAGCGCCTCTAGTAGAAGGTCTCTGCTGCCATCGAGTCCGAGTGATCGACGACTGATCGGTATGTATAATTATTTAAAATTTTGCTTTATTTTGTGTTCTAATTTTTTGTTAATAAATGTGTTTGATCAAATTGTGAAATTTTTCTCCAACTAAATTACTCCGGAACATACATGGAATTTTTCTCCTTAGTTTTCTACATTACTCATGGACCCTGAACCTTCAAACCTTCTATTATCACTTGTCACGACCCGCACCCGGTATAGGGGCACGAGAAGTGGGTACGCCCAGCCTACGCCGCAGTGTCGGCGATAGTAAGCTGTCCTAGGTTGCTAACTAATCTCATGCCGTGAATATAAAAAGTACTTGTCCAGATATCAGCTCCGAATGGAGGGCAAGTAAAGGGTATGATCTACTCAAACACAGTCTAAACACGAAAAGATAACACAGAAGTTATACCTAAGGAATTAAAGACAACAACAACTAACTACTAAAATAATACACCAATATCTCAAACCAACTTAATACAGACTCAATATCTTAACTTTAATACAACAAGCCAAAACATGAAAGCTAAAGTAGTCTACTAGCTAATCTCCTGAATCACTCCTGAGAGTCGGAACCAAAGGTAGCTAATCCCTCGCCAGGTCCATGGGAAGTAGGGCATGTGTCTTCAGGATTATCATCTGTAATATTTTCAACAGGTCCAATCAGGACGGGAACGAGTACAACTCATCTAGAAAAAACCCAAGTAAATGACAAAGAACTATAAAGCAGTTATAGGCAGTTTTATTGATGAGCATGGCAGTTTTATACTGGTAATGATGGCACAGAGACACAGTAAGATACAAGAAAAGAAAGGTAACTAAAAGAAGAGAAGAATCATGGCAATGAAGACTGTAATAAAAGCTAACTGAACTAGAATAATATGTACGAGTCCAGACAGTACGATATAAGTCTAAAGTAATCCCAGTGTGAGTCCAGTCCATATAATCTGATACCAGATAATTTCCAGTACAAGATGAGTCCAACAGTGATCAATGAAACCAGGGTGAGTCCAACTATGATCTAACAGTGTGTTTTAAAATACCGAGGTCGACATGTAAACGGCTGTAGGTATCAGGCACATCTCTTACGGATCAGGCAAGAGATGGCTATGCTTCCAGTAGATTCCAGTTAGAGATTCCAGATTTGGGGTATGTCTACATGTCTTACTCAATATTTTCCCGCCCAGCAAGTGAATCCAAAATCGACAAAAAGAATCGAGATGAGTCTGGCCAATACATGATGATTCCAGAAATGATTCCAGAATGATACTAATGACTCCAGTGATAGAGGCCAGCAAGTAAGGTATGTGTCGATACATGAATCCAGAAATATCCATACGTGTTGATACAGAGAATCACATAGAACTAACTAGAACTGAAATACAGTAATCGACAAATAAATGAGAGAATTATCAGAGAATATACTCGCCTGTTACTCTGGAAAGAGTAGTGTAATATCAGATGTCTGTACCAGGGTCACAATGTCCTAAAATAGAGCAATACAGTTATGACATGTCCAAAATGAAGGTAAATGAAATCTACGATGCAATCTATATGAATTCTAAGCCAATCTAGGTCAAAGTCAAACTTGGTCAACACTACAGTCAAACTAAGTCAAATCAAGTCATATTAGGTTACAAGAAGTTAAACTAAGTCATACAAGGTCAAACAAGGTTAAACAAGTCTAATCTAGGTTAAAGTCAACCCTTGGTCAATTATTCTAGCCAAACTAGTCAGGTTATCTAGGGCTTAGTCAATAATGGTCAGATTAGTCAATACTAGTCAACATGGTCAAAGTCTAGGTCAATCTTAGACTAACTAAGGTTTTGGTTAATCATAGACTAGTCAATAAGATAATTAGGTTAATCTTGACTAATGGTCAACATCCAGTCAAACCCTATAAGGCTAACTCAAAACCAAACATAGGCTAACCTGCCTTAGGATACCTAAGATACTATACTACAATAAAGTATATCACATGAAATATATATAGTACAATACCAACCTTAATCCTGTAATCAAGCTAATCCTATTCTCCAACTCAAGCCATGACTCAACTCTAAGTATCTCACTTAACCCCATACATATCTTCATCTATATAGGATTATCCTCATAATCCATATGGTCAACCTAATCATCTAGTTTAGTCAAACTCAAGTCAAATAGTCCTATGTTCATCCAAGTCATTTCTAGGTCAATTTGGTCAAGGTTTGACCTATAGTTGACTTTGGTCAACAATGGTCAATTACCTAGTCAAACTATGTCTTACTAGTCAACTAGTTAAACTAGTCATTTTAGGTCAATCCTAGTCAATTCTAGGTTAACTAGGTCAACTTTGACCTAAGGTTGACTTTGGTCAACCCTTAGTCAACAAGGGTCATTAAGTCAAATTGAGTTAGCCTCTAATGCCATAGGCTAACCACTTAGGCCTATAAACTATGTCATAGGTGTCTATATAACCTATACTTATTAAGTCATATATATATATCTATATATATAGATATACCCAAGTGTATCTACTACCTATACATATATACCAATATAGGCATAACTATATACAATACCCAAAACCCACATAATTATATATAACACTATATATGATCTAGTAAATATATATATATATCATATATATAATATATATATATATATATATATATATATATATATATATATATATATATATATATATATATATATATATGTATATAAAAAAAATATATATATATATATATATATTCACAACATAAACCACATAGGCCTAGAGCCTATGTGATACCCATATACCCTAGGTATATATACACTATATATAATTCTAAACAATTCTATATATCATTCATATATATATATATATATATATATATATATATATATATATATATATATATATATATATATATATATATATATATATATACAAACATATATATACATTATATATAGAGAGAGGGAAGTGAGAGAGAGAATGAAATAGAGAGTGAAAGAGTGAATAGAGAGAGAGACTGAAAGAGAGAGGGACAGTGAGAGAGAGAGGTCTGGACAGAGAAGGGGGAGGGTTCCAGTGTTCCTAGAACCATGAATTGGTTCCCAAACACACACACACACAGTCCATATATACATACCTATGTATACACATACACAACTACCTATATACACAACTAAACATCCCCAAAACTCACCTACACACTCACATACATATATACTACATATATACCCTATATACACAGATATTTATACTAAGAAATAACATCAAAATTCGTTTTGAAATTGGATTTAAAAAGCTGGAAAATACCAAAAATCAGGATCCAGTAATCACTGTTCACAGGAAAAAGGATAAACCCAAATTCATGTCCAAAACCCAACTAAGGTATGAACCCATGGGTTGGTAATCGAGCCCCTAGGTGTACATGTATCGTAGGTGTCCCTAGGTGTCCACCACGATACGACACGGTGTGTCCAGTGGTGAAAATACCCAATCGGGTAAATACAGTGCACAGGAATTGCACTGTATCGTGCACGAGTTCATGTGTCTCGTGCTCATGACACACGTGTCCATAGGTCTCGTGCACACGTGTGTAGGTTCGTCTAGGGTCAGGCTAGGTGTCTAGGTACCTGATTCGTGTCCAAGTGTCGCACAGTGTCGTGTCCGAGCCCGTATCAGAGCTCAAATTCTACGTGTGTGCTGTCAGTGCAATTTCAATGCACACACGAATTCGTGTCCGACACTGCACTAGAAGACACGAAACTTGGGGGGCATGTTCGCAGACATTGCCCCCTCATGTCCACCAAGTGTCATCCTCTCACGTGTTGTGTCGTGTCCGCATTCAGTGTCGGATAGCAGGACAGCGTGCACAGTCTCGTGCACGCGTGTCGAAGGGTCGTGTGCTCCACACGTGGCATGTAGAGCCTTGTGCTCGTGTCAGTGGGTAGGTGGGGTGGTTAGGTTTGTGTCTAGGTTTCTGTATCGTGTCCATGACACGTGTAGACATGACACGAAGTGTCATACAGTGGGGTAAATCAGTATGCACAGTGTGGTTTTAACAGTGTGTTTGTGTCCCGTTTTGGACACGGACATGACTCGAAGTGTGCTCAGTCAACTAGGGTTGTGTCCTACATGTCTAGGGCTACCCAAAAATATAATTTGTTTTGCAAAATAACAAAGTTTAATCCTAAGTGGCATTTCACCAAACACTGAAATCAAGAGACAGACACGTGTCCGATACGGACACCAAACCAAGCCTATTTCCTACCAAACTTGACCCACAGTTAGGGTATACCTATATGCATGCAATTATGAAGAAAAATCACAATAATAACTAGGTTTGGGGATTTTTACCTATGAGTGCAAAACTCAAGAAAACAAGGTTTTGGGGGGGTATCCTCTTCACTTGAGATGGCCAAATTGATCTTCAACCTTGCTAGCTAGCCTCCCTTAGTATCCTCAATGGTAGGGGGTTCCAATGCAAGAAGTTTGGCTCAATTTGAAGTCAAATTGGTTAAATGGTGAAGGGTTGAAGTAGAGGGAAAAAACTAGGTTTTAAGTGTAATGAAAAGAGGCTTGAATGAAAGGGGGGTGGTGTTCATATAGGATGGGGGCATGGGTTGGGCTGCCATGGGGGGGTAGGGTAGATATTTAGGGTTCCTTTCCACCTAGCAAGCTTAGTCTCTAAGTCTTTGACCCTTAGATATTTCTAGGTTTCTAAAGAAAATATCTTAGATAGGTAATATATAGATATTTGTCTAACCTTAGATATTTCTAACATAAAACTAACATCTAACATTAGCCTCCTAGGTTAGTGACTAATCTCTAGGTTAGGGTAAACTAGGTTAGGGCTAACATGACACTAATCCACTAATTAAATAATAATAAAAACACATAAATCCAAATAATTCCAAATAAATTCTAATAAATTACCAAAATACCCTTTTGACTAAAAAGTGGTAATTTGATATCCTAATCACATGGTTAGGCTTACATGGTCATGGTTGGTCTCTAGGTTATGAAATCTCTAGGGTTTACACTAGGGTTACACTAGTAAAATCACAAAGTCATAAGCCATGACTTAGAAAATAATTTTAATCTAACTAAAAATCACCAAAATTCATAACATGACTAAATCACCATTAATAAATAATAAAAATAATAAATTTTCAAAAATACCCCAATTTCAGAAAACTGGGTCTTACAAGTCTACCCTCCTTAGAGAAATTTCGTCCTCGAAATTAAGATAGTCGTACTCCTTCTAGGTCAAACCCTCAGTCAATCAGAGTCAAAAGATAACATGCAATCATAGTCCTACTGGTCGTGATTCCACAGTCTCGAACAGGGTAACTACACTATCTAGCATATCACAAGCATATCCTGACAGGTACTAATGGAATCATACAACAAGATGGGAAAGGAAGGACAGAAAAGACAAACCTGCTAACCCGTCACCTGCAGCGTTGGTCTCCTCGACCGTCATCGCAAAAGCTCCACCCCTCTGGTACTGAGCTACAGGTGGCCTAGCCCCCATATAAGGAGGTGCAATAGGACAATCCATCTTCTGGTGAGTATCAGACCCACAGTTATAGCAAACCTTCAGCCTCTTCCTACACTGCTCCCTGATGTGTCCCTGCTTCCTGCAGTATGAACAACTGATCGTCTTCGGGTCCTGACCCCGATACTGATGCTGTACCTGCTGAAATGGACTCTGCTGCCAGGGTCCCGGGGCTCTAACTGGCGGGGTCGAATGATGTGGTGTGGGAGGACGATATGTCTGCTGGTGTAGCGTCGGCACTTTCTGCTGGAAAGCCTGATGCTTGGAGGGTCCCTCAATGTGTACAGAAGCCGGCCTCTTGCAAGACAGAAGACGGTCCTCGATACTCCGGGCTAACTCTAAGCTCTGGTAGTAGTCAGTCATACCGTTCGCCACTATAAGAATGCCAATGTCTGGAACTAGACCACGACAAAACCTACGCGTCATCTCCTCAGGGTCAGCAACTAGGCTAGGAGCGAAACGGCTCAGGCGACTAAACTCTGCCGCATACTCGTCAACAGAACGGTTCCCCTGCTAGATGTTCTGGAATCGTAGCCCCATGGCTACTCTAGCAGTGGTCGAGAAGAATTTCTTCTTGAACTGGGTCTTGAACTGATCCCAAGTGGCTGTCCCTCTCGCGAATAACGGCTCATTCCGGAACCAAACTCCTGCCAAGTCTATCAGCAAAAATCCTGCTGCCTCGACCTGGAGGTCATCCGGCATCCTAACTCCAATGAGCTTCCTCTCTACCGAGTCTAACCAGTCATCTGCTACTACTATGCCCTCAGTCCCTAAGAACTCCTTGGGATTCAGACCCATGAAGTCCTTGATCGTCCCTGCTCTCTGCCGTGGCTCTACAGGTGGTGGGACCACGGTACGTCCCTCAGAATGCTCCATGCTCTGGCGGAGTAGGGTGGTCTGCTCCTGATGGGTTGCTAGGAACCCCTGGATCAGAATGAGCAGTTGGTTCCCGTCGAGTGTGACGGAAGCCTGGGTAGGTATAGTGATAGGGGGTGGTGGAAGTATTGGGTCCTGCTGGGCCTGTGATGTGGAAGGTGGTTGTGGTATCTGGGTCTGTGGATCTGTGGAGTGGAGGAATGTGGTAGGTGGAGGTGGAGGTGTATCAGTCAACTGGTCAGCTGACTGGATGAGGAGCGTACCATTCTCAGGTGAGACATACCGGGATGAACGAGCAAGCACCATCTAATTACAATAAAAAGACTTATAAGGACTCTTTAAAGCAAAACAATCATAGACAAGAAAATCTAATTATAATAGCAAGCATGGGATGTATTTCCTATGTTGCAATCCTAGTATTCCTCTAGGTGTTCTAAGCGTCATTCCTAAAGTTGTCTAATTACCTTAAGTTCCTAATTGCAGGCATGTTTGGTACAATAACGTAACCAAACAATTTAGTCGACAGACCTGCATGGGCCACTACTAAAAATGTGTCACGATCCGCACCCGGTATAGGGGCACGAGAAGTGGGTACGCCCAGCCTACGCCGCAGTGTCGGCGGTAGTAAGCTGTCCTAGGTTGCTAACTAATCTCATGCAGTGAATATAAAAAGTACTTGTCCAGATATCAGCTCCGAATGGAGGGCAAGTAAAGGGTATGATCTACTCAAACACAGTCTAAACACGAAAAGATAACACAGAAGTTATACCTAAGGAATTAAAGACAACAACAACTAACTACTAAAATAATACACCAATATCTCAAACCAACTTAATACAGACTCAATATCTTAACTTTAATACAACAAGCCAAAACATGAAAGCTAAAGTAGTCTACTAGCTAATCTCCTGAATCACTCCTGAGAGTCGGAACCAAAGGTAGCTAATCCCTCGCCAGGTCCATGGGAAGTAGGGCATGTGTCTTCAGGATTATTTTTAACAGGTCCAATCAGGACGGGAACGAGTACAACTCATCTAGAAAAACCCAAGTAAATGACAAAGAACTATAAAGCAGTTATAGGCAGTTTTATTGATGAGCATGGCAATTTTATACAGGTAATGATGGCACAGAGACACAGTAAAATACAAGAAAAGAAAGGTAACTAAAACAAGAGAAGAATCATGGCAATGAAGACTGTAATAAAAGCTAACTGAACTAGAATAATATGTACGAGTACAGACAGTACGATATAAGTCTAAAGTAATCCCAGTGTGAGTCCAGTCCATATAATCTGATACCAGATAATTTCCAGTACAAGATGAGTCCAACAGTGATCAATGAAACCAGGGTGAGTCCAACTATGATCTAACAGTGTGTTTTAAAATACCGAGGTCGACATGTAAACGGCTGTAGGTATCAGGCACATCTCTTATGGATCAGGCAAGAGATGGCTATGCTTCCAGTAGATTTCAGTTGGAGATTCCAGATTTGGGGTATGTCTACATGTCTTACTCAATATTTCCCCGCCCAGCAAGTGAATCCAAAATCGACAAAAAGAATCGAGATGAGTCTGGCCAATACATGATGATTCCAAAAATGATTCCAGAATGATACTAATGACTCCAGTGATAGAGGCCAGCAAGTAAGGTATGTGTCGATACATGAATCCAGAAATATCCATACGTGTTGATACAGAGAATCACATAGAACTAACTAGAACTGAAATACAGTAATCGACAAATAAATGAGAGAATTATCAGAGAATGTACTCGCCTGTTACTCTGGAAAGAGTAGTGTAATATCAGATGTCTGTACCAGGGTCACAATGTCCTAAAATAGAGCAATACAGTTATGACATGTCCAAAATAAAGGTAAATGAAATCTACGATGCAATCTATATGAATTCTAAGCCAATCTAGGTCAAAGTCAAACTTGGTCAACACTACAGTCAAACTAAGTCAAATCAAGTCATATTAGGTTATAAGAAGTTAAACTAAGTCAAACAAGGTTAAACAAGTCTAATCTAGGTTAAAGTCAACCCTTGGTCAATTATTCTAGCCAAACTAGTCAGGTTATCTAGGGCTTAGTCAATAATGGTCAGATTAGTCAATACTAGTCAACATGGTCAAAGTCTAGGTCAATCTTAGACTAACTAAGGTTTTGGTTAATCATAGACTAGTCAATAAGATAATTAGGTTAATCTTGACTAATGGTCAACATCCAGTCAAACCCTATAAGGCTAACTCAAAACCAAACATAGGCTAACCTGCCTTAGGATACCTAAGATACTATACTACAATAAAGTATATCACATGAAATATATATAGTACAATACCAACCTTAATCCTGTAATCAAGCTAATCCTATTCTCCAACTCAAGCCATGACTCAACTCTAAGTATCTCACTTAACCCCATACATATCTTCATCTATATAGGATTACCCTCATAATCCATATGGTCAACCTAATCATCTAGTTTAGTCAAACTCAAGTCAAATAGTCCTATGTTCATCCAAATCATTTCTAGGTCAATTTGGTCAAGGTTTGACCTATAGTTGACTTTGGTCAACAATGGTCAATTACCTAGTCAAACTATGTCTTACTAGTCAACTAGTTAAACTAGTCATTTTAGGTCAATCCTAGTCAATTCTAGGTTAACTAGGTCAACTTTGACCTAAGGTTGACTTTGGTCAACCCTTAGTCAACAAGGGTCATTAAGTCAAATTGAGTTAGCCTCTAATGCCATAGGCTAACCACTTAGGCCTATAAGCTATGTCATAGGTGTCTATATAACCTATACTTATTAAGTCATATATATATATATATCTATATATATAGATATATCCAAGTGTATCTACTACCTATACATATATACCAATATAGGCATAACTATATACAATACCCAAAACCCACATAATTATATATAACACTATATATGATCTAGTAAATATATATATATATCATATATATATATATATATATATATATATATATATATATATATATATATATATATATATATATATATATATATATATATATATATATATATTTATATTTATATATATATATATATATATATATTCACAAAACTTATATAATATATATATATATATATATTCACAACATAAACCACATAGGCCTAGAGCCTATGTGATACCCATATACCCTAGGTATATACATATATATATATATATATACACTATATATAATTCTAAACAATTCTATATATCATTCATATATATATATATATATATATATATATATATATATATATATATATATATATATATATATATATATATATATATATATATATATATATACAAAAAAAAATATATATATATATATATATATATACAAACATATATATACATTATATATATAGAGAGGGAAGTGAGAGAGAGAATGAAATAGAGAGTGAAAGAGTGAATAGAGAGAGAGACTGAAAGAGAGAGGGACAGTGAGAGAGAGAGGTCTGGACAGAGAAGGGGGAGGGTTCCAGTGTTCCTGGAACCATGAATTGGTTCCCAAACACACACACACACAGTCCATATATACATACCTATGTATACACATACACAACTACCTATATACACAACTAAACATCCCCAAAACTCACCTACACACTCACATACATATATACTACATATATACCCTATATACACAGATATTTATACTAAGAAATAACATCAAAATTCGTTTTGAAATTGGATTTAAAAAGCTGGAAAATACCAAAAATCAGGATCCAGTAATCACTGTTCACAGGAAAAAGGATAAACCCAAATTCATGTCCAAAACCCAACTAAGGTATGAACCCATGGGTTGGTAATCGAGCCCCTAGGTGTACATGTGTCGTAGGTGTCCCTAGGTGTCCACCACGACACGACACGGCGTGTCCAGTGGTGAAAATACCCAATCGGGTAAATACAGTGCACAGGAATTGCACTGTATCGTGCACGAGTTCATGTGTTTCGTGCTCATGACACACGTGTCCATAGGTCTCGTGCACACGTGTGTAGGTTCGTCTAGGGTCAGGCTAGGTGTCTAGGTACCTGATTCGTGTCCAAGTATCGCACAGTGTCGTGTCCGAGCCCGTATCAGAGCTCAAATTCCACGTGTGTGCTGTCAGTGCAATTTCAATGCACACACGAATTCGTGTCCGACACTGCACTAGAAGACACGAAACTTGGGGGGCATGTTCGCAGACATTGCCCCCTCGTGTCCACCAAGTGTCATCCTCTCACGTGTTGTGTCGTGTCCGCATTCAGTGTCGGGTAGCAGGACAGCATGCACAGTCTCGTGCACGCGTGTCGAAGGGTCGTGTGCTCCACACGTGGCACGTAGAGCCTTGTGCTCGTGTCAGTGGGTAGGTGGGGTGGTTAGGTTTGTGTCTAGGTTTCTGTATCGTGTCTACGACACGTGTAGACACGACACGAAGTGTCAAACAGTGGGGTAAATCAGTGTGCACAGTGTGGTTTTAACAGTGTGTTCGTGTCCCGTTTTGGACACGGACACGACTCGAAGTGTGCTCAGTCAACTAGGGTTGTGTCCTACATGTCTAGGGCTACCCAAAAATATAATTTGTTTTGCAAAATAACAAAGTTTAATCCTAAGTGGCATTTCACCAAACACTGAAATCAAGAGACAAACACGTGTCCGATACGGACACCAAACCAAGCCTATTTCCTACCAAACTTGACCCACAGTTAGGGTATACCTATATGCATGCAATTATGAAGAAAAATCACAATAATAACTAGGTTTGGGGATTTTTACCTATGAGTGCAAAACTCAAGAAAACAAGGTTTTGGGGGGTATCCTCTTCACTTGAGATGGCCAAATTGATCTTCAACCTTGCTAGCTAGCCTCCCTTAGTATCCTCAATGGTAGGGGGTTCCAATGCAAGAAGTTTGGCTCAATTTGGAGTCAAATTGGTTAAATGGTGAAGGGTTGAAGTAGAGGGAAAAAAAACTAGGTTTTAGGTGTAATGAAAAGAGGCTTGAATGAAAGGGGGGTGGTGTTCATATAGGATGGGGGCATGGGTTGGGCTGCCATGGGGGGGTAGGGTAGATATTTAGGGTTCCTTTCCACCTAGTAAGCTTAGTCTCTAAGTCTTTGACCCTTAGATATTTCTAGGTTTCTAAAGAAAATATCTTAGATAGGTAATATCTAGATATTTGTCTAACCTTAGATATTTCTAACATAAAACTAACATCTAACATTAGCCTCCTAGGTTAGTGACTAATCTCTAGGTTAGGGTAAACTAGGTTAGGGCTAACATGACACTAATCCACTAATTAAATAATAATAAAAACACATAAATCCAAATAATTCCAAATAAATTCTAATAAATTACCAAAATACCCTTTTGACTAAAAAGTGGTAATTTGATATCCTAATCACATGGTTAGGCTTACATGGTCATGGTTGGTCTCTAGGTTATGAAATCTCTAGGGTTTACACTAGGGTTACACTAGTAAAATCACAAAGTCATAAGCCATGACTTAGAAAATAATTTTAATCTAACTAAAAATCACCAAAATTCATAACATGACTAAATCACCATTAATAAATAATAAAATAATAAATTTTCAAAAATACCCCAATTTCAGAAAACTGGGTCTTACATCACTTCTTCTAAAAAGATTTAGAGGAAATAATATTTGATAAATTTTTTGATAATGAGTTTGTAAATATTTTTCTATATATTAATTAGGTTTGTTTTTGACTTAATTATCATCCTAATAGTTCTATAATATACTATTAAATATTTTACCATATATCCATGAAGATAAAATAAATCTTTTCTTTGTTTAGGATTCGATTCACTAGAATCAGAATATTCTTTTAATTATCTATGAAGGTTAAGATTTTTTTTACAGCCATATATGAAAGGTTGAGAACTATATATGCATATAATATTCTTTTATTTGTCTACGGAAGAATTTTTTTAGAGCCATCTTTGGAAGGTTGAGAACCATATATCCATAGAATATTGTTTTAATTATCTATGGAAGATTTTTTTTTTTATATAGCCACATATGGAAGGTTGAGAACCATATATGCATGTAATATTATTTTAATTATCTATGGAAGATTATTTTAGAACCATCTATGGAAGGTTGAGAAGTATATATGCACATAATATTCTTTTAATTAATCTATGGAAGATTTTTTTACAACCATCTACGGAAGGTTGAGAACCATATATGCATGCATGAGAATAAACTTGAAAAATATTTATAATGGTGAAATTGTATATATTTCACAAACATATTTTATAAATGTGAGATTGTCATTGCAAATAGAACAGTTTTAGGCCAATGAATGAGTTTGGTTGTAAATAGATGATTTTTATTAGTTTTTATCCTTAAAATAAAATATTTATACAAGTTTCATCTGTTGTAACCATTCATATAAAACAAATGAAGCATACGAATTTGCACTACCTTAAAAAAAATTATTATTAACATTTTTTGGTCTATAGGCTAATTTTATTGTTTATCCATACCAGGGTATATAAAGATTGTATAGCTATGAATTGGCGCACCACAACTGTCAAAGCAATTTTTGTAGACATGTTATATATATGGAGGGAACAAGGAGGCAACAAATTTAAGTTTAAGTTGGGGGTGTCAAGTACCTATTTGAATTTTGAACCTCATATAAAAGAGGAATTGTGCCTCATAATGTTGGATATGATAAATATGGATTTCTGGCGTAGTTGGTTTTATGTAATATTAATGATGTAGTACTGAATCTACCATATTTAATTAAAAGTTATTTTTTTATTTGAAGTGTACAAATTGAATTATTATCTATATTTAATATTTGGTTAATGATCTATTTAAATTTTGGCAATTGAATTTAGTTGATATTTCAAATATTGGCATCTATTAATTGTCACATTTTGTCGATCATGGCAATAAATAGTAAAAATTAATTTTTCAAATATGGAATCCGGCAGTTGCCTTACGTTCTCAAATATGACAATAAGACATGCCTAGGAAGAATTGCCATATGGGATTGCAATATATGGCAATATATAATGCCATATAATACTAGTAGTTTACGACAACAAAATATTGCCATTAAAATAAATACAATATTTTGCAACATAATCTTGCTATTTATGGACTAATGATATACGACAATAATATATTGCCATATATTGATCGAAATTACGGCAACTAAATATTGCCATTAATAGTAATCTTTAAAGGCAACAAAAAGATTTCTTATAAGGCAACAATTAATTTCCTTAAATTAGTTCCCTTATACAGCAATAATTGGAAGATGCAGTAAATAAGCAATACTGACGCAACATTTTACGGCACGCTATGGCAACTTCAAATTGTTGCCATATTTGTGCTTTCGTGGCAACAATTTCATTATTAACGGCATTTTAAGGTTGCCGTATAATGGATTATTTTATCCTACTGAATATTGTCAGATATATAGTTGACATAGATTCTTCCAAGAATCTACGTACTTTGTTGATTTTTCCTAGCTAGCTAGCACGTAGTGATGATGTGTGGACAAAACCCTAAAAAAAACAGTAACATAACTTCAATATATTAGTGAAATTGTTATCTTAAATTGCATTCTTCCAATATATATATATATATATATGGGGAGGGAGAGTGATCCATGCTCTTAACTATTTCCAAAAAAAAAAAATTGGAAATAACAACCATTGGATTATTATTTTTAACCATGCAAGCTCAAATATATATATAATATATATATATATATATATATATATATATATATATATATATATATATATATATATATATGAGGGAGGGAGAGTGATCCGTGACTATTCCTAAAAGATTTCGAAATAACAGTTATTGGATTATCTTTTTAATCATACAAGTTCAAAGTCTTACAAAAAATTTAGTAGTTTAAGGATATAATTTGTACGTAAAAAAAAAACGTATCGATCAAATGACTGCTCATTTGAAAATATTTATAGATATTTAAGAGCGAGAATCACAATCACATATATATATATATATATATATATATATATATATATATATATATATATATATATATATATATTACTTTTAAAAAATTAAGGTCCGTGTACAACGCCCTCCAGCCAGCCTTGGCTCGGGGCCGTGGCCACTGCCACCCAGCCACCCCCGTGGGAGTGGGGACTCGAACCCGCGCCCTCACCTCCGAGTGCCAGCAGTCTTACCGTTGCGCCACTGGTGCAGTGTTGCAGCTAACAAGTATATATCCAAACTGAGGAGTACGTTCGCAAGAAGGTGGTGTGCGTATCTAACTCGTGTAGTGTTGCAGCTAATGAAAATAGCAAGAAGGAGGTGTGCGTATCTAACTCGTTATCCCAGCACGTTCGCAATAATGAAAATAGCAAAAAAAAAAAAAAAAAAAAAAGAGAGAGAGAGAGAAAGGAATATGTAACAAATGCCATCAGATAACCACATATCCACCACATAATTCTCCAGTAGTATGACAATGACAAACAGGGCCTCCTACTCTCTGTAGCACATCAAAACACACTTCCAGATAACCGATTAAGAAAGTCCTAAATTTACATCAGTCCATCCATAGCTGGCAAAATAGAGCACTGATTCAATCAAACAAAAGAAACATATATGCAACTTCAAGAGTGGGCTCAGCTCTTCACATATTTTTCTACATATGCCTGCACAAAGAAAAGGAAAGTCAAGTCAGAATAGCAAAGAAAGCATATATAGTACTCGCAACATCTTACATGACCAACCACCTATGAAAAAATATCTACATGAAAAAGAAACTAAAAACTGATTCACAAATTTTGAACTTCTAAAAAAGACCATTGTGGATAACAAAAATTCTACGGCAAAGACAGAAAGCAATGCTAAAGAGACATAAGATGCACACTAACAAAATAATTAATTGGTAATCATGATCAACCAAGAATACATTCTACGGGTATTTCTAAAACAGATTTGTTGCAACAAGTCACTACAAAAAGCAGTGTTCTAAATGGCGTCCGCCTAGGCAGTAGGCGGTTTCTCTCCGCACCGCTTTTCGGTAAGCGGTGGAGTAGAGGTTGGTGGCATAGGCGGAGGTTAGGTGGCGCAGGCGGGCGCCTAAGCGGAGCAATACCTAACAAAATATTTTGGCCAAAAAGGTTTTGTAAGCATTATGGACCTATGGTCCACTTTTACAGAAGTAAAACATTATAAATCTTCGTTCTACAACTTAGTTATGCATATAACACCTTTAAAATATGCATATTATGCAAAAATAGTGGTAAAATAGTAAAACATGTTCAAAATATATCAACAGCCTATGCGGTTGCCTAGGAGGTAGGTGGACTCTCTCCGCCGCGCACCCGCCTACCGCCGTTTAGAACCTTGACAAAAAAGTTATTTAGTTCGAAAGTTTATGAAGGTTATACGTGCACCCCTTTTTCGACGTCTCCAGCACTAGAGCCTAGGAATATAAGCACCTTTACTAAATCCTCTACTGGAAGTCGATTCAAAGACAGTATGAAAGAAATCTGGTCATTGCAGCATCAATCTACTTGAATATTATGAGAAAAGGTTCCCTGAATTGTGCACAATAACCACCCATATATTCCTATATATATATATATATATATATATATATATATATATTTATATATATATATATATATAGAGAGAGAGAGAGAGAGAGAGAGAGAATAATACGAGTAAGCGGAACTTAACAGATATATTTCCCAAGAGCAGTAAAAGCTAGAAACAAATATACCTCACCTGTACAAGTTTGGTGAGTTTGGCTCTGGAATGTGACAGATAAATATCGATCTTCTCAGGCGTCTGGGGGACGTTCGGGCCCTGTATCGCACCGGTCACTTTTTCGACCGCTTTCTTCACGATAGTCTTGTGAGCTTCCTTGCTCAAGTGGCCTTCCTTCCAACTAGGCTTCAGTACATCCTTCACGAAGTCCACGAGCGCAGATTTAAACGCTCGCATCACCTTTGCGTCCTTGCCTTGTTTGCCCTCCTCGTCTGTCCTCTGACCAGCATCTGCATCCTCAGCAGCTTCTCTCTTATCCTGGCCAGAATCTGCTTTATTCTCTTCTCTGAGAGCACTATTTCCACCCCCTTGCTGAACTTCCTCAGCGCTGACACTCGTTGAAGGAGGATTGCCGTCACTAAAACCACATGCAGCTGTTGATGGGGCAGAGTTATTGGCATTCATTTGTAGTTCTTTCCCTGTAAGATCTTTTTGCTCAAACCCAGGAGGAAGGCTGTTGACATCTGGTTTCACTGGCTCCACAGTGTTAGATATAGGATGGGGAAGCTGCTGTACGACAGGCGCTTGATTAGACTGAATTGGCATCGTTCCTGTAGCTAGTGGGGGGGTCAGAGCACTGGCACTGCCAAAGAAACGAGCCAAAGATGCCGAAAGGTTCGTTATCTGAGCAGCCTGCTCACTGGTTACAACCTTCGGAGCAATTAGATTATCAGCAATCAGTACCGAGGGTTGCTCCTTCGATGGTTCTGTGCTTTGTATCTGCTGACCATTTGGGTTGACAGGTTGCTCATTTGAATCGACACTTTGCGAGTTCGAAGGAGGCTGAAGTGGCAAATTTTGATTCTGCCCATTCTGATGCAGAGGAAGGGTAGGATGACTCTGCCCACTAAAGTTCAGTTGGTTTAATCCGTGATGAAAAGGTAGCGCAGGATTTTGTTGAATTTGAGTAGTGAGATTATAATTCTGCTGATTCTGTTCGTTGTGAAGTGGAGGAAGGTTATAGTTCTGTTGGCTCGGTCCAATTTGAGGTGGAGGAAGAACAGGCATATTTTGCATGCTTACATTGAAATTTGGAGCCGGAGAGACCTTAAACTGATTCTGCAGATTTTGAGGCAACGGATAGACGGCTTGTTGCACTAGCCCGTTCAGAGGCATGGGAGGGACTAACTGCTGAGTTGGGGCATTTGCAGCGAACATCTGTGTCTGTATTGGCTGAGGAACGACACTCTGGTTCTGGAAGCCTTGTCCGATGCTTTGTCCTGCGATAGAAACCACTGGGAGCAGATTAGTAGCTTCCTGAGCCTGGGAATGTTCATATTTGGATCCAGAACCCTCCACTTTTGAACTGTCATCATTGTTCGTCCACTGAGAGGAGTTGGCTGTATCCACTGCAGCCGTATGATCACCACGATTTAGGCTGCTCCATGACGATTTGCTGCTATCAATGCCCATAGTATATCCTGATTGATCATCATGTGGGACTATATCCTGATGAGAGAACCTGCAACTTGCACCACGGCTGCAGCGACCTTCAGAAAAGAACTTGCAAGGGGGTCTTTCACCAAGCATTCTACGAGAAGGCTCAAGCCTCCGCTCATAAGATGGATCCCCATCTCTTCTATCATGACTCTTTTCTCTAGTTTCATCTCTCATGTTCCATCCCCCATCAGAAGAGGCTCCATGATGACGAGAAGGCTCGAGCCTCCGCCCATAAGACAGATCCCCATCTCTTCTATCATTACTCTTTTCTCTAGTTCCATCTCTCATGTTCCATCCCCCATCAGAAGAGGCTTCATGATGAGCATACCTGCATGACGAGCCTCTCTGGCATCTTCCTTTCGTGAAATCATTACATTGAACAGTAGGCCGGTCGTTTCTAGAAAACTTATCTCGCAGGTGATCACTCTGCTCCCTCGAGTCAGAAGTCGAGTGCCTTTCCTTCTCAAATCTACGTCCCCTAAATTCTACTGCAGCACTGTCACAATATCTTCCAGATTGCCTCCGTTCACTCTCCTCATGACGGAACCTACATTCACTGCCCCTTCGGCACCGTCCTGCTGCAAAATCCCTACATGGTGCCGAACCCCCTCCTCCGGTTCTACCTCTTTCAGTCCACCGCTCGGGACCACGTCTTGAGCCATAGGATGGGCTTCTGCTTCTAATCCTGTATAATAGAATGTCAAACAAAAGGTTTTTTAAACAAGGTGCTTCACTCTAACCTTTAAGCATGTTGGAAAGGTTTTGATGTCTTTATTTGGGTCTCTATTTACTTGACCTTATCTTCCATGAGAGCCTCTCAACCTAAAGTCAACCTGAAACTATTTCATAATTTTTATACCCTTGGCCCAGCATGGATAGATGTGTTGAACAATCAGAAAAGTGCAGGAAAAGACCAAAACTGGTATGTCGGAATACAGGCTATACAGCTACAAAGTCTTGTGAGACCGATCACTCACCTCTGAGGATCCCGCCTATAACTGTGGGAAGGGCTTTGGCCCCTGCTCCTGCTCCTGCTCCTGCTCCTGCTCCGACTCCTGCTCCTGCTCCTGCTCCTGAATTACAGCCAAATCATCAGAAAAGAGGTTAGGAATATTGCCATCATGTTGGTCGACTCCATGTTGAGTAGCTTTAAGCACTTTGAACTAATTTCTCAGGACCCAGGGGACACTGGAATCTAATCATGATTTTGGAGATGTTGAGTATATTTTCGGATCACATAATTGGATGTAATTTATTTAGTCTTATAAGAATAACTAGGGGGTTATTTACATAATAACACAGATCTTATTCTTTTAAGCCAGTCTTGATAGCATAGCAGACATCTTGTAAACAAGCAGCCATACTGGTGCTGGCTCTATATTAGATGGAAAAGATATACATGGGAAAAGTATGCTTCACAGAATAATTATGTGGTAAAGAAAGTACCATCCTTTTAAAATCAAGTACCTGCCGGACCTGTCTAAACTTCCTGTAGTTTTTTTTGGCGAGACAGTAGGACTTAGTGGCTTCAATGCATCATGACCAGAAGACTTGTCTGTACCATAACTCTGTCTAAGAGTTTGATCACCTTCATCCCTCACGCGGCTGAGATCTTCTTTTGCGGCAGCATGTTCCCCAGACAATGGTGCATACGACTGCATTGAATCATCCTCTTTGCCAACTTCCATGCCAGAACCCTTTGAAAGTTGGGGGCCTTCTAAAAGGTCCATATGTATCTCAATACTGTTGTTTTCGCGTTGAGGCCACTGTGTAAGGTCATCTGCTTCAGACCCTACTTGATTCAGCATTCCAGCATCGGCTTTCATTTCAAAAGGAGCAGAGAAATGGTTGGCCTCATTTTCTGAAGAGAGACATTCTGGGTTTACAACATTGCTTTTGGCAGAATCATCAGCGGTTTTAGGCAAAGCATCTCCATGCCCAAGTGTCATTGGAACTTGAGGCTCTGCCGGTATGTCCCACTTGGATATCCGCCGCTTCCTAACACTTTCAGCCATTGCTTAATTCTAACAGGCAACAGCGGCAACGAAACAGCAAAGAGATTTTCTGTACTTTGGGAAGTAAATCAGGATGAAATCCTTCTTTCCCACTCTTTGCTTTACTTCTTTTAAGGATTAGTCTGCAAGAAGAAGACCACGTCATTACTGATATTAGAAGTTCAAATTAAGTTATCTACTACTACAGCTGTCAATTGTAAGAAACTTTTGAAATTGAATCAACTGAAGATTTTCTTCCACGTAATATTAAATGAACATAAAGTAAAATGAAAAAAAGGGCATCAGTTGTAGGAACACCGTCGGGCTGTCATACAACACAAGCGGTCAAGCACGCGAAAATGTCTTTTTGAGTTTACAAGGTAAGTGGTCAATAACTGCATTCAATAATAGTAAGAATAGTAGACAGAAAAAGACTTGTAACTCTATAGGATCCTGTTCTTACAAAAAAAAAAAAAGGAAAGAATGAAGCATGGACATGGACATGGATAAAGCCTAGCCTGCCTATATAAATTTTACTTCTCAAAATAAACATAATTAGGTATAGTGATGACTCGTTTTATGCAATCAAGGAGCAACTTTTGTAATAAAATATATAGTGATGACCCACTACTCCATTGGCACATTATATACAGATCACATTATATACAGATCGGTCAAAGCAACAGTCATTTGTTACTCCCTAAAGTTTCTCAAAACAAATCAAATCACACCAATGCATTTGCTTAAGCATACATTTTGCAGGAGGAATGACAAATAAATTCCGGCCATACTACCCCATTTACTCTCCTTAAGTATCTAAAGTAATTGCCATGAACTCAAAAGTTCTTCAGTTATGAAAAGATTTTGCTCCATTGGCATCTATATAAAAGGAAGATAGCCTTTACCACAATTAAGAAAAGAAATCCTGTATCCCAACTGTTGGAGTCAGAAAACAAATCATGTTTCCCAACTGTTGGGGTCAGATTAATCTTTCATCATTGAGGATGTCACTAAGAACGAGGGTTAGGCTTTGCTCTTGCATTGTGGAGGATGTGAATTTGAGTCATAGAAGTAGACATGCATAAAACATGAGTAACATTATGACATTTTGATCCTCCATAGACTCTCGATTAGTGAGATCTTCATAGAAATATAGTACCCTTAAGCAATGAGCCATCCCGTCTATTACACTGCCAATGACCATATTGCCTCACAGTCCACTTGTCCAAGACCAGGGCCTTAGTGATCCACCAATATACTACCTAAGTAAACCTCCATTATCCGAGCTGGTGATCTGAAATTAAGAGATCAGACATTAAGCACAGCAGAGTCGGAATTCCTAAGTTGGCATCATTCACCTACATGATGATAATGTTATGTCTTACAGACATTTCACTCCCATCCTTGAATCTAGAACCGATGGACTTCTACAATTTCCATGAGGTATGCACCATTAAAATCTACCTGTAAGAGAAATCATTTGATCATAACATGGGAATGGGGTGCTGATCATTGCAATTAATAGAGTTTGACTACAGCAACTCATATAGGAACTTCCAATATGGTGATGACACGTTGACAGATTTTTCTATTTGGGTCCTTGACTTTTTCTGTTTAGTCCCTTAAAAAAAATCAAGGGATGAGATGCATGTACTCCAACGGCTCTTCATGGACGAGTTTTAAAAATGAGGAACTCATGAGTTCCTCTAGGATTTTTGCAATTAATATTGGACTTCCAAAATGCACTCTAATTTAATATTACACTTATCCTGAAATCTATGCTCAACATCAAGTTATCAACAACAACAAAAAAAAAAACTAATTTGAGTACTTCTATTTGTTGCTTGAATCAGTAAATTTCATCACTAGAATTCTATAATTACCATAAACCAACCAAGGTTTGCAGTATCAGTCGATATCAATACTTATCAGCCATATCATATCATGTTTAGCATATCCCAATCCAATATTGGACGATATTGGATGATGCCAAAGTCGGGCTCCCCCTCCAAATCAATTTAGCAAAGAAAAAAAATCATAAAAAAGTGAATTATTGCAAAGTATAGTGTAGAATGATTCATTCATGTTGTTCATGATACAGTGTCGACACCCTGTAACAATTATTCAAAGTTGTATACTTATAACTTCACAACATTCAAATATCTTAATATATATTTTTTATAAGTTGGGGGTACTTTGTCAAAAAGCAAGATTAACAAACAAAGATATTTATGGTGGGTTGTGTTGCACAAATAAGGACATGGATAAGGACACGATACGGATACAGGAAAGACATTTCCAGATAGGTAAAACAAGTAATCACCTATGTTGCATGATATTGATGGATATGGGTACGGACACGATATAGACAGGGATATCGGTTTCTCGTGTCTGTACAACATAGATTTCAAGGAACAATTCAGCAATGTTTAATACACTCCATTCAAAACTAATGAAAAGCAACAAATATTAAATAAGACTGCCTAAATATATCAAATATTTTTGTAGTGTTGAATACATTCTTTGTTATGTTTTGGGTTTTTGAAATCAATAACTCTGCAACTCTCAATTACAACCACCAAAAGTGTCGATACTCATAAGAGTCGGAAACCAGTCCGACGCCGATATTGTGAACCTTGAAACCAACACATGCTAGTTATTATAAGATGTCAGCTGCTATATCCAAGTGTGCATATGGATTTTGGATTTCAATAGCAATTATAGCAATATGAGAGGACTCCTGCTTAGTCATCAGGATTGATGGGCCCAATTTCAAAAACAATTAAGATGTTAATATGAGGAACTCATTGTGTTGAAGAATAAATTATTTATCTTATAATTCTACATTTATTATTTATGTATTATTAACTTTAGTTAGGGTTGATGATGTCATTTTATATGCTTTGTGATTCCTACAAATACTGGCTAAGAGCCCTAATTAAAGTCGATGTCATTCTAGTCACATGTAGCCACCACTTTTTACATGTCACAACTCTGCGCTCTCTTCCTATTTTCTTTTCCTCCTTTTCCGTCTATATGGATTCCTCTTTCTAGCTATGTTCGCGGCCTCTTCACCGGCTACTCTTCGGGTATGAGTGTTTTGGTTATTTTATTTTTGTTCGGGATTTCTTTGGATGAAAGTCTCGACTATCATGTAATTATTTGTTGAGATGATTTCTGCTGAGATTTCTTCGGTATGCGACGCACCATCTCTCTTTCAAAATTTCTTCGACACACGAAGACACGACGTATTTTGGATGTTTTCGTTTATAATTTCCCGCCTTCCTGGGCCCGAAATGTTTCCAATATTTATTTCGGGATTTCTCATCTTACGAGTCTTGGTCTACTTAAATATTTCTTCCATGATTTCTCGTTGAGTAATGCTATGACTACAACCAAAGGATTACAACCCTTTTACAACTTGCCACGTGGCCGGTCTCCATTGAAGGGGAGAGGTGGGACCGGATGGGACCATGTTAGCAAGGAGTAGAGTAGGTTGTAAGAAGGTTGTAAAGATTTGGTAGTAAAGTTAGCATTATTGTTTCTCGTTTCGAGGTCTCGGCCTACTTTGGATATTCTTTTCCGAAATTTCTCATTTTTCGGAGTCATGCTCTACTTTAGAAAATTTTATTCAAAATTTCTTCCGATTTCGGAGCCCCAACCTTCATCACATGGTTTCTACTTTCTTCAGCTTTCTTTCAGATTTTTTAGGTGTTGAAACACCCGACACTTTTTCGAATGATGTCTGATTTATTTATTTTCATGCTAGACTTGCTTTTACCAAGCTCCAGCTTGTCATTGAAGAATAAATTATTTATCTTATTTGTCTGCACTTATTTTTTTTTTATTTCTAGTTAGGGTTAATGATGTCATTTTATATACTTTGTATTATCTATAAATATTGACCAAGAACCCTAATAAAAGTCGATGTCATTCTTATCACGTCCCAATTCTGCAGGACCGAAAATAGCCACCGGATGTGATGTAGTACAAAAGTATAAATTGTACTTGTACAAGGCAAAAACAATACACTGTCGATAAAACATCTCAAAAACAAAATCGCTGCATCAAAAAATAAACAGAAAGGTTGATAGATACAAGATATATGAAAAAATATTCTCTTTATTGAAAATTTGTAGCAGAATTACAACGACTCTTAGGCCAAAATAACAACTCGACTACTAACAGTGGATCTTATTACAATGAACGATGCAACAAGACTTACAACTCGTGAAACTAGTACAATCAACGTTGTTTCATACACCATGTCCTTTATAAACACAAAAAAAACATCTTCTAGTCTTACAACTTCAAGTTGTCAACTGAGCTCCAATGCCTCAAAACGTCCAAGCGACCCATCGCATCTGTGGATAAGGAGGTCAGCACATTAGGGAATGCACTGGTGAGCGGCCTTAACCCAACTCACCTAAACCAACACGATAATCATGTGAGGACAAGTAAAATTATTAGGTAATTTTTCTATTATTGTCTTAGGATCAGTTAACAATTCATAAACATGTAAATATGAAACATAAAAGTGTCGCTCAACACAGTAAATCTTACCCAATACTACTATCATCTCGTGCATCACATGTTAACATTCATAATAATATATAATTGTGTCATAAATGTGTCTTTACATCAATTGTTAGCATTCATAATATATAAATGTGTCATAAGCTCGTCCCTGCAAACAAATTGTATTAGCATACAGCCTAACTATATGACGATCACTTGTGACACGCCATTTTAGACTATACATGGTCCTTGCAAGTTTACTTCATGTTGATTTTAGAATAACTGAAACATGTGCCGAGCTAAATCGATTATTGTTATTCTCCGTAATTACTTACATTGAAAACCTTGATGTAGCATAGGTCAAACTCACAATAGCTTAGTAAGAGCTTCTACAATTGAAGGAACCTAATTTTTTACTCGTTTGTGAGGGTGAATATAGAATATTAGGTCCCAAAACGCAATCATATGAAGCCATCCCATGTACAAATATCCCTTGCCCCATTAAAAAAAGGGGATAGTCACCAATTGTAACTAAGACATTATCATGATGGAAATATTTTGGTCTTCGATATGTTTTGATGACCTGTCTCCATCTTGGCTAAGGAGTAAGTTCAGCTTCAGCTTTACAGATCTAATACAAAACTTCTCCATTCTATAAAGATCCAATGTCACCAAACAGCAAGAACAACAAGCTCTCTCCCAAAAGCTCTCCCCCAAATTGAATATTATTACTCGAACTGAACATTGTACATAGAAGAGATGATTGATTCCAAGAGAAATTTCACGTGACCACATCTTTACAGCAAAGAATGCCAACATGTACTATTACAAACAAGTGGCCACAAAACAAATAAACAGAAAAACAAGGTTACATCAGCTTATTAGCTTCATCCTTTACCCACAGATCAAACAAAATCCACACTTCCTAGAACAAGCATATTTGCCTTATTGTCAATGAAGCTAGATGTTCTATAATGTCTCTCAGATTTCATAGATGTTGATCAGCCTCGCCTTATCTTCACTTCATGCAGGAAATATTGCAGTAAGGCTATCGAAGTCCAAATAATTCCACTTTCCAAGAATTGTTATCTTGAATCTACAGTTAACTGTAGCAACTCATGCATGCCAATGCCTCCTCCAGAGAATGAGTCAAGAACTCAATCTAGTTTAATTTAAGAACATTTGAATATCAATCTATCGTTGTTACTGGCTTGCTACCATAGTGAATGTCCAGAAGAACAAAAAAACCAGAACAATGGGGATGAACTTTATTAGTATTTCTCCCTTGTGCTCCATCTCAAACTTTTGCAACAAGTGACTGCATATTTGGTCTTCTCGCTTCTATTATCCTTTAGAAATTGCTTAGCTAGTACAATTTGCTCCTTTCTAATCAAATTGCAATGACCTCTGCATAAGTGGCACTCTACAAAATCCAAAAATCCTGCATAGGAGAAGAGAATGTAGCTCCATCAGCGCTACAGAAATTCCTAGTAAAATCAAATCATCATATATCCTTCTTTCCTAGTACAATGTTCATTTTATAATTCCTAAAGGTGTAATATACTGAATATCATGTGGATTCATACCTTTGTACACTTTCCCTTGCTCTCCATGCAGGACATTGAAATTGTCAAATTTTGCTATTATTGGGCTAAAAAAATCAGTCTCGACAGTTTTCAGGTAAGATTTCCAACTATCTATGACGTAATCTACAACTAATATCCTGCCCCTTTCCGGTAGCACTCATTTATACATAACCATAAAAAAAAAAAAGTTGCTAGTTATGTTTGAACTTTGTAAATCATGACTAAAGTTGATACAGGAGGACTCGGAGAATGAAACATTGTGCAGTAGGATCCATACAAAATACACAACTAGAACTCCAAGGCCAAACATTTGATCAGTCATAAGAAAAAGGTGAAGTGTGTAGAGAAAATCATAGTTGAATAACTAACCTCAACTATACGAGCACCACAGTAGTCAAAGACGCAAGGCGCAAAGTCTCCAAATCATCCGAGGCACAAGGCACACGTCCGAACGAAGCGAGATGCAAAAAAATAATAATAGTAATAATATACATAAATAAATAAATAAATTAGTAATATAAGAAATAAATTAATATTATATTAAAACCAACAAAAATATGTTAAAACATAACCAAGTGAACTAGCAAAGCAGCAGTCAACAGAACTAACAAAAAGTTGTACTCTGTCTACCATGCTTTTAGAACATTTTATTTTTTCTAGTTCAACTGTAGCCAACTTTGGCAACCGTGGAAAGGGCTACCTCCCTCCCACTTGTATGAGATAGGGGCTCCGCATTGCCTCATTTTTTTGTATGAAAAAGGCGCGTCTTTTCATAGTTGCGTCTTGCTGAAAGGCGTGTCTTGGGTGCGTCCGGAAAAGGCGCCTCGCCTAGTGAGATGCAAGGCGCATGTGTTGCACCTCGTTGCGAGACGGGCCTTTGACTACCATGACGAGCACATTACCGAAGTACATTTAAAAGGATACAATATAAAATGGTCACAAGAGGAAAGGGATGTATATGTAAGTCTAAGAAATGTATCCATCAGATGACGGGGGTATAGTATATGCTGACTTAAAAAGACCTATTGTTATCACATTGAGCCAGGTCATCAAGGATACCAAGCAGAAGTCTGGAAGCACAAGATCTAGATGAAATGTGAAACACTTTGATAGTCCACTATGTGACTAAGATAGAAAATGTGTTACACTTCACCATAACAAGATCAGCAGGCCGCTAAAAGCAAAAGTATCATTTTAAAGAAGAGTATATGCAACTCAACTTGGACAATTTCATAAGGGTAGAAGCAGTAACTAACTCTGGGCATATATGTAAAAACAACATGCCACAAGGCGCCTAGGTAACCTAAGCCCTGGCACAGATAGCCTACAACAAGGTGCCTAGGTAACCTAAATTAGGCAATGAGAGCCGCCTAAGCGGGTGTCTCCTTGCCTAGGGCCACTTAAGGAAAAATAATGATAAAAAGAATCTGAGAACTTTATGCTTGTGACCTTAGCCAGTGGTATGAAGTGTTAACTTCCATCATCTTTACCTGTCATGATCTATGTTACAATCCTTGGAAAAATAATGATAAAAGGATCTGAAAAATATAGAAGACCCGAGACCCTGTACGGTTTTTTAAGTCATCTCAGAGAAGTACCGACCCCATCCAACAAAGAGTGGTTCTAATACAAAATCATTTTTTTCCTCGTCATCCAAGGTTCTTCAAATACAGCAGAAAAATATAATGTATAGCTCAGTTCCTTAACTATTTTTAACCTAACAATCAAATCAAAAAATATTCCATCCGTTTAATCGAAGATCATTCAATTTATCTGCTGATGAACCGGAAACATGTCACCTTGATCCCAGCACTAATTTCTGTTAAAAGCAAAGGCAATGATACATCCACTTGTCCCATAAGTGGTTCTCGTTAAATCATGTGGTGTTTGATAATTGCCTTCAAATTACCTCTTTAAGAAGCATTTTCATACAATGGAAGCCCTTCAAGGAATATATTTTAAAACCACTCGTGTTCATACCATCTAAAATCATAACAGATGAAAATACTTATCCCCATCAAACTAGCAACCATGATTTGAAGCGCTGTCTAGATGGCATATATCATTATGCATCCCCGTAATTGAGGGTGTAAATGTCTACCAATTGCCTCCAAATTGATGTCGTCAGAAGAATCTTTCTTTTATGACATCTCATAATACAATGTCCAAATATTATCAATAATGTTGCACTTCCAAGTATCCATCCTAGTCTGGTCGAGGTCGTGGTTGAGTCCCTCCGGCCGAGTCGAATCCCTCCGGTCGAGTTGAGGTCGTGGTCGAGTCCCTCCGGTCGAGTCGAGGTCGAGTTGTCATCGTGTCGAGGTCGCAATCGAGTCCGGCCATCTCATAGAGGGAGAGGTCGTGGTCGAGTCGAGGTCGTCGTTGTGTCCTCGAGTTCCCTCGTGGTGTCGTCCCATCGTCGTCGTTGCCATGTCCGAGTCGGGAGGAGCAGACTCCCCATCTCAGGGAGGGATAGGAAGGAGCATGGAATCCCCATCCTTCTGGAGGAGAGAGAGAGAGAGTGAGAGAGCGTGGAGAGAGAGAACTGGGTCGGTTTCCAGAAAACTGTTTTTGGAAAGCTCCTTTCTCTTATTTCCTGAAAACAGATGTTGTGAGTGTTGGTTTCCCAAAAAAATTGGAAAACAAACTCTCATTGCTAGCTGCCAAACACGATTTGGGCAAGTTTTTACAATTAAACTCAGAAAACTGAGTTTAGAAATTTAACCAAACACACCCTTAATTTGTTTAGTTTTTTCATAAATACCCTTTCATTAATTTCGTAATGCATCTATATGTTTGGGATAGAAGTTGAAATTTTGAAAGTCAAAAGAGGGTATTACCGTCCAAACAAAACATCCAAAAACATTCCCAAGTAAGCAAAACTATTGCCGCGGGAGGGGGGTGGGGGGAATCCTCAACATACCAAACATGGTTAACAAATCCAAAACCCATTTCCAAGATTCCAAAACTTGAACTAAACACCCCCCTTAAGTGTCATACATAGTAAGTAAACCATCAATACATCGTTAAGTACAAGTTCAACTAAATAAGAAAATATTACATAAAAATAAACAACTATAGCATGCTGGAATATCAAGTTAATTGCTAGCTTATATTAGAAACTAACCTCTGAATCTGATACAGTCTGCAAGAGCATTCATCTCCCTGCCGTTAAAGTCTGATCCGCTTCCTGAGAACATTTTCAAAGGATTAGAAAGAAAAAAATCGAGCAAAAAACATATTGGTAGATAAACGAAACAGAAGCCAAATTAAATAGAATATAAGTTGGTCGACACGAGATAAGCTTAAGTAAAGGAATCTGCTATGAGGAAACCCTAGATTAGTTGAATAAAAACCATCCGTGGATACACGACAATGACCAAATTAAATAAGAGGACAGACGAGATGTTGAAGAAAGCATCTTTTCAAGAAAACCCTAAGCATCAACTACATAGATCTCATACTGTCATGGGAAAACCCTAAATTAGTTGACGAAACCATCAATCGGTGGATAGACGAAAAAGTAGACAAATTAAACAAGAAGGACTGTTGATTCACTATGGGGAAATCTCAAAGAAATCATCTTTACGAAATAATTCAAAGCCTAAACCGAAGAGAAGTCGTACGGTCATAGGAAAACCCTGTATTAGTTGAGAGAAGTCCGCCAAACTAAAGAAAACGTGTCTGTGTCATTCTAGTGTCCATGAAACCCTATAATCTCGACAATGAGCTAGACTGAAAGGGCTGATGATTGGACATGCGAATAGATCAAAGAAAGGATCTTTTTCTCAAGAAACCCTAAGTTCTTACAGAAGATTGCGCTACAACCATGGGGAAACCCCTAGATTAGCCGAAGAAGAAAAGGGAATCGAGAGAGGAGAGTACCTGTTTCGTTCGGAGACATCAAAAATTGCTGGTCAATTCGAGTTAGAAACCCTAGAAATCGAAAATGGAAGAGAGAGAGAGAGAGAGAGAGAGATTTCAACAATCGAAAGTGTAGGTATAAACAAAAGGAGATAAAATGGACGTCTAGTGGGTGTGCCACCTGTTGCCAACGTGTACCGACGAATGGCAACCGTCTGATTGAATGCATAAAGATGTGTGCATGTTAATAATTTGAGTTAATTTTTTTGATTGAATTTTTAAAAAATTTGGTAACTAAATTTTGTATTTTGGTTCAAAAGGTGTATAGATTAGGTTTTGTTGGTGCTTTTTCTGATAGAAACTGTTAAAATTGACATGTAATGATCATGTGACTTATTTTTCATGCTTATTTTTTTTGAAGTTTTTGTTGTTTAGACCACCATTTTCAGAACAATGTTGGTGTTTGAATAAATTCTACATAAACAAATGGCTTTTGTCGAGTATAAAATGGCAACTCTACAACCAATCTTAGCTGGCTTAGCGGCTGGTCATGACAAAAATAACGCTAAAAATATAACATGTGATCATATGCCCATTTTTATCCAAAAAGTACTAATGAAACCTAGATCATGCACTATTTTGGATATTTTGCATTACCTATCCAGTGTTTTATATACTTATTACACTAACTACTCCTACTTTGAAACTAATTACACGTACCATCCCTATGTTTATATTTTTTATAGAATGTTATAACACTAACCACTCATATGTTTTATTTTTTTATAAAGGAGAGGAGTAATCTGTGTAATTAATTCCAAAATAGGGGTAGTTCATGTAATACCCATGAAACATGTGGGGGGGGGGGGGGGGGGGGGGGTGGATAGTGTTTTTTTTTTCACTATTTAAATCAAAAAACAAAGCTTAGGTACCAATAAAAAAACTGACAACCATGACATTTTTTATGCACCATTTGAATAATTAACTCTAATAAAATTGTATTATATGTTATGAAAATATGATATATGGGGGGTGTTTTGTTGGAAAAAGAGAAAGCGGAACAAACAAACTTGGAAAAGTGGATGATTTATTTTGTGTTACAAAGTTTTATCTATTTCATTTACTCATCATCATCTTCTTTTTCAACCTATCCCTCTTCCTTCTCTTGTCATTCCATCTCGTCTTTGTTCTTAAAGCATCTCTCTTAAGACAAAAAGATAGATTATCGAGTAGTAAAATTTTGTTAATATATTAACGTGCTTTGTACATGATCGTTTAGTGGGGTTGGTTAAAGTAGTTTTTAACAAATGTACTCATACTTTAAAACCAATTGCACTAACCAACCCTCTCTTTTGAATTTTTTTAAGAAATATGAGTAGTTAGTATTATAATTATCTTTTTAATCTTAAAGTAGGGGTAGCTCGTGTAATAAACATAAAATATGGGTGTGGTTAGTGTAATTACTTTAGAATTAGGGTAATCTGTATTAGTGCATCCACAGTGGGAGAGATCTCAAGTGCTACATTTTAACTTTAGTTAAATTTTGTAGCAATTAAAGATTGCAGTATGCACTTGTTCATAATTGAAAATTGTTAGAAAGGTAAGAGACGTTCCAAATTTAGAACTTGTCCTATCTCCGCTACATTAATTCATAGGCCCACCAAATTAACCCTTTTTTTAACCAAACATGGAAGAAAAATAAAGAGAAAAAAGTGGAATAAAAAATCTTATCAAATATTGAAGGAAAATAAAGATAAAAAATAGGAAGGATGTTAATTTGGAGTATTTATTTGTAGTGTACCATTATGTGCTAATATCAAGGAGACAAAAAAAAATTACACAAAAATTAATAATTTATAGTATGTGTTTGAAGTGTTACCACTGTGGATGCTCTTATAAACCCAAAACTTAGAAATAGTTAGTTTAAATAAATATTTTTTTATATAAACTATATACTAGCAGTGCTCCCGTGCGATGCACGGAATCTATATCTAATATTATTTTATTTAAAAAGTGTTTATAATATGTATGTATGATAGCATATGAAATTGAAACAAAAGTTGATAACTATTTTTTTGGAAAATAAATAACAAAACTATCTTTCAATTTTTACACAGAAGAAAAAAAAAATAGCATAAAAAAGATTAGATTAAACTTCAACAACGTAATCATCCTCATGATTAACTATGTAATTCACAAAATATAATTCTAATACGTATTGTTCTAAATGAACTAATGATAAAATGTTGGTTATGTGAAAATATTGTACCCAGTTACCTCATAGAGACGCACGAGCTGTACCTTCAAATTCCAGAAGGTTTTTGAAGGACTCACATCACGAATAAGAGAGAAAAAAAATAGAGCCATAGAAATTTTGTGGACAAGTTAAAATTTTGTACATTCAAATACATGCTTTCATCTATTTATAGACCAAACAGAGAAGCTTAATAACAGCCTTAATTAGGAACCCAACGGCAGCCTTATTGGGAACCCAATGGGAAATCCATCAAATGTACATTCTTTGGTACTAAAATTAATAGCTAATGAATGTAATGAATCTGCAAATGAAAGGAAGTAGAATAGTTTGAGGCACTATTTTAATTGGGAACCCAAAAGAGTACTATATTTTTCACTTTGGACATGAAAACATTAATTGGCATGATGCATCAACTATTGTTAAGTAAACAATTTTAATTACCAATAAGTATGCATTAACTATTCTATTGCCACATTTTAGGTCATAATTAATGTATCCCAATTAACTGTTACATTTATTTTTCACTTTGGGATACATTAATTGTGGATGCATTAATTGTGGACACATTTTAGGCCACTATTTGCAGCCTATTAACTATTCTACTGCCACAGTTTAGGCGGGAAAGCCACTATTTTGTTATTTCCTGCTGCAATTATCTGTATAAAATCATTACTCACTTTATGTGCAAGCGTATGGAGCATGTGATGCAGGATCTTATTTCCAAAAATCAGGCAGCATTTATTAAAGGGCGATCAATTGCCGAGCATAGCATGTTGGGTCACGAGCTGGTTCGTGAGTTCAACCGACCGGGGGCGGACAGAGCTTGTATCAAGTTGGATCTTCGCAAAGCATACGATATGGTCAACAGAGATTTTCTCTGTCATATTCTGTCAGCCATGGGATTCGCGAGTCCGTGGATTTCTTGCATTCGGGAATGTATATCGTCGGCCACCTTCTCGGTGCTTATCAAAGGCCAACCTCACGGATTTTTTCCGAGCACCCGAGGTTTGCGCCAGGGTTGTCCTTTATCCCCATACTTATTCACTATTATCATGGAATATTTTACTTGTATGTTGGATTTGGCTAGCTATCAGCAGACTATCGTTCCCTTATTCAGCCATATTCGGCCACATGTGACACATCTGATATATGCGGATGATTTGCTGGTTTTTATGCGGCCTACAACTACTGGCCTGCAAGCTCTGACTAACTTATTAGAGGGATTCGGGAGGATGACAGGTTTACAACTTAATAAATCCAAGAGTACGGTTTATTTTAGCAGGAGATGTCTGAATAAGGAGGAGAAGGCGGCCATCTTGGGCATTACTCTGGGAGAGCTGCCAGTTAAATATCTCGGTGTCCCTCTCTCAGTCAACTATGCGACTGCGGGTGAATGCAAGAGTATTGTGGAGTTTGCACAACGACGGATGGAAGGATGGCAGGCTAAGAATCTATCGTTCGGAGGCAGGATCGAGCTGGTGCGCTCAGTTATATTATCTATTACAAACTTCTGGCTTCAATCCATTCTCCTTCCGATAGCTACCATTGGAAAACTAGAAAAGATGTGTGCAACATTTATTTGGCGAGGGAGCATACACACCATCTCCTGGCAGGATCTCTGTAGGCCAAAGAAAGAAGGCGGAGTTGGGTTACGATCTATTCGCACTATGCGGGTTGTGGCGAGATGGAAACTTGTTTGGAAATTCCTGCAAGGAAATTCCATGTGGTCCTCTTGGATGCATAGCAGATACCTGAAAGGAAAGAGCTTTTGGGCTTATCAGGAGAATAATAATGAATCAGTCCCTTTTAAGCAAATGCTAAAAAATCGGACAGCGATTAAATTGCGTCTGGAGATAGCTCTTAAGGACGGACAAATCACGGATCTGTGGCTTGACCCTTGGCTTGCACACGATAATCTGCTGAACTGGATGGAAGGACAGGACACTGCCGCTGCTTATATGGGCACAAAGGTTTCGAGCATACTTGCTGAGGGAGGTTGGACGCTGGATAGGCTCCCACGCGCACACTTACTTGGGCCAATCATCCAGCAGGTTCGGATAGATCCCAACCTTCCATCGGATGTTTGGAGTTGGAGTGAATCCAATAATGGCGATTTCAGTTCTAAAGTTGCCTACAATCAAGCAAGGGAGGTGGCTGACGTATGGGGGCCGGCCGAGGTTGTATGGTGCAAGCATAGTGCGAGGAAGATGCAGTTGTGTCTTTATAAACTGTTCCGGGGGCGACTCCTGACCATGGATAGACTTGACAGGTTCCGAATTCCGATCGCGAACTCTTGGTGTGTTCTGTGTTGGAAAGGAGAAGAAGCTGCGAGACATCTGTTTTTCGGCTGCGAAGTTTCTAGACGAATATGGAAGGAGCAAGAATGTAAACTCAACATACAATCCAGATGGGACTTGGGAACGGATGAAGTCTTGGAACAAATGTTACGAGGGAAGAGTAGAGGAGTGGAATGATACACAGAGGCCCGTCTTCGGCTAGCTGCAGCAGTCTGGAACGTCTGGAGGGAGCGAAATGCTCGTATTTTTTAGCACAAATACTCCTCGGAGGAAAGTCTTTTGTATAATATTGAGCATGATATTTTGTGTTTACGGAATCAGGGACTTACCCCCTGATTGCCGAGATGTAACAGTTTAAGTATGAATAAAATTACCTTATATATATATATATATATATATATATATATATATATATATATATATATATATATATATATATATATATTCCAAATTATCTATATATTCACAAAATATAAAAATATAGTTTTGTCATAAATTTAATTCAAATATTTTTGTTTCCGAAAAATATATAGAATTTCCTCTGCAACATTCTCTTCCTCAACTTTCTCTACCAAAACCCCCCCAAAAAAAGGTTTTTTCTAAGGGCACCACCAAGTTTACTTGGGGGCAGCCTAAACATGTGTAACTTTTGCTAGAGGGCACCCAAAATTTGCTTGGGAGCAGCCCAAAAATTAGGGCAGAGGGAGGAGGGTGAGCGGACGGCGGAGGCGCCAAGCGCGGGCACAACGGAGGGCGTCGAGGGCGCGGGCGCGACGGAGGAGGGTGCGTGGGAAGCGAGGCTGGGTGAGCGGACGGCGGAGGGCGTCGAGGGCGCGGGCGCGGGGGAAGCGAGGCTGGGACTGGGAGGGCGTGGAGGGCGCGGGCGCGACGGAGGAGGGCGCGGGGGAAGCGAGGCTGGGACTGGGAGGTCGGGGCGGCGGAGGGCGTCGAGGGTGCGGGGGAAGCGAGGCTGGGACTGGGAGGTCGGGGCGACGAAGGGCGTCGAGGGCGCGGGCGCGGGCGCGGCGGAGGAGGGCGCGGGGGAAGCGAGGCTGGGACTGGGAGGTCGGGGCGGCGGAGGGCGTCGAGGGCGCGGGCGCGGCGCTGGGGTCCCATCTGCTGCTGCTGCTGCTGCTTCTTCTTCTTCTCCGAGGACTGCCAATGTTAGGACTGCCAACATGCTGGCAGTCCTAGGACTGCCGGACTGCCAGTAAGTTGGCAGTCCTAACATTGTGTTAGGACTGCTAACATGCTGGCAGTCCGGCAGTCCTAGGACTGCCAGCATGTTGGCAGTCCTACTTGCTGGAAAAAATTGAGCTAGTCCCAAGTAAAAAAATGGATGGCAAACTTGTATATTTTTTTTGAACATTTTTGGGCTAGCCCAAGTAAAAAGTGTGGTGCCCTTAGAAAAAGCCAAAAAAAAAAAACCCACAAAATTAGGGGTGCAACTCTGGCGGGCTAAACCCGAACCCGACCGGATAAACCCGTTAATGGGTTGGGTTCGGGTTGAAGATATTCGGGTTCGGGCTTGGGCTCGGGTTAAAATATTTGAACCCGATCAAAAATCGGGTTGGGCTTGGGTTCATGTGTTGGGTAACCCGAAGAACCCGAAACCCGACATACATATAATTTTTATATATATTGTTTCATACTACTTAAATAAAAAGTTTAAACTATAATTTTTTTCACCCGAACTCTTCAATTCCTTGTCCTAAATCTCATTTCAGTTTTATTTTGTAATGATTGAGGCTTGATTGCTATTTGATTATGCATTTAATATTACTCTTGTTTAAAATTATTTCAAATATCATATTAGAGTCCGATAAACCCAATGGACCCGACCCAACCCGAGTCCAACCCGATCGTCCGGACTTGGTCTTGAGCTTCATATGTTGAACCCGAAGTCGGGTCGGACTTGGGCTTGGGCTAGGCTTATGATCTATCGGGTTGGGCTCGGGTTGACCTCAAACCCGACCCAACCCGCCCGAGTTGCACCCCTACACAAAATCAAGAGAAATCGAAGCCTTTACTTCCTCTCCTTTCTCCGGTCGATCGCCAGCGCCCTTCGGTAACGTATCCATCACTCTAACCTCCTCCTCCCATTTCGATTGATATTCTTTTCGACATTTTTGATCCAGTTTCCGACTCCTCACGACCCCTTCGATTTTTTTTTCTTTTCACTTTTTTCAGTCCGCATTTTGCTACTTAACACGAATTAGTGATGTCTGTTGTGCGTGCATTGCTGTTTAATTTACAATTTTTTGAGAGAAAAATGGCTGCTGGAACTCGATTTCTCAAATGGGGTTCTGGTCTATAGCCAACGACCTTTTTTTCTTTATTCTCTAGTTTTTTTTTTTGTTGATTTTTTGGGTCTATGTTACTTCATATGACCCATTTGATTTTTTTTTTTTTCATTTCTCGGTTCATTTTTCGCCATGTCACACGAATTATCCATGGATATTGAACGTGTATAGACAATTTTAGTAGGAAAGATTGGTCAAACTTAATTTCTCAAATGGGTTTTTGATCTATGGCTGATTGGCCTTTTTTTTGTTTTTTTTTCTTCTTCTTCTTCTGGATTTTTGGTTTCTCAGTTCATATTTCACTGTAGAGCATAAGTTAATGATGATCCTTGGTTGCCGCCGTTGTTACGACGCTTCTGTGCGTTGTTACCTCATGCGGTACTAGGACGTTTGTGGTTGAAATTTTGCACAGCGCCGGCTGGAGCCGGAAGGTATTGAGGCTCTAGGGCGAGGGCATGGTTGAGTGACTATCTCATCGTTTGATACTGCGGGATCACGACGCGGGTCTGGATGGCAGGCCTAAGACCTTCTTCGAATCATTGCGCTCGATTCGCCGCATTCGGTAGATGTGAGCCAGCAAACTTGACGAGCTTGTTGAATTATGTTGTATACTACCTCACGGTCATGCTCCCTTTCGTCATTTCTGCCAAAAGAAAACAAATCACAATAGTCTCATAGAATATTACGAACTTAGTGTACGGAACATCTCATCTCATGAACACAATATCAAGGGTTTGAATCAAGAAAACTTGTGTCTATTTCAATAATTTTCAAAACGAGAAACCCAAGTATGTAAAGTCGTGTTCTGATACCATTATGTCACGTCGCGATTCCGACGAATCGATTAGTCGCCACCGGACGTGATGTACAAGTCTAAGTTGTATTTGTACAAGGCATGTTTGTGTACATTTGAAACATCATGAAATTTATAGAAGTTTGCAACGGAATTTGAGCAGAGAATTTGAATAACAATATAGCATAGAAATAAGTAACTCTTTTCATTGATAATTCACATTTGTGTAAATAGATTCTCAAACAGCTGAGTAAAGGGTGCCTACTTGCTTACAACTTGAACAACATAATAAGATACATCGTTCCATACATTATATTTCTTTACTAGAAATAAAGATATATACACCTTGGACGAAAGTCTTCAAAAGGCCACTGGGAAAGCTTCAAAATGACTAGGAAGCTTCAAAATGAGACTTCTTCGCAGCTAGGCGAGCATTCAGTTCCTCGGTACGCCTCCTTGGTTCGCAGCACTTGTGAAGATGTGAGTTAGTACATTGCCGTGTACTGGTGAGTGGCCAGAAAATCCACATCACCGAAATAAGAACAAAAGTCATGAAAGCATACAATATTAATAGTGATGTTCTATTTTTTTTCTTAGTTTAATTACAAATCATAAGACAAGAAATATAACAACATAATATACATCATCCAATGATGATTCTTACCTGCGGTAGAGTCTTCATCCCTGCAACAGAATTTACCATGTTTCTTTCCTGTGAACTAGAAATCATTAGCTAAGCAGTTTTAAATATATGAACTATGAAGGTTACTTGCACCATAAGACATCCTAGACTATAGCTTGGTTAGACCGCGATCCTTTCAGCGCGAGTAGCGAGACCCACTAAAAGTTCTCGAATCACCATCAATGTTCTAAACGGCAGTAGGCGGATGTGCGACGGAGAGAGTCCGCCTACCGCCTAGGCCGTCTAGGTACTGCCTAGGCGCCGCCTAGGCGGTCGATACATATGAACATTTTCTACTATTTTGCCACTGTTTTTTGCATAATATGCATATTTTAAGGGTGTTCCATGCATAACTAAGTTGTAGAACGAAGACTTATAAAGTTTTTAGTTTTGTAAAAGTGAATCATAGGCCCATAATACTTGCAAAACTTTTTTGGCCAAAATATCTTGTTAGGTATTGCTCCGCTTCGCCGTCCGCCTCTGCCGCCTCGCCTCCGCCTATGACGCCAACCTCCGTTGGCCACCTACTCCGCCTACCGAAAAACGGTGCGGAAAGAGACCGCCTACCGCCTAGGCGGCCGCCATTTAGAACATTGATCACCGTACTAGTACGTCAGCACAAATTATCCATATTTTTCTTAGGCCGAATCGATTCCGTGGCCGCGACAACGGTTCGAGGGACCATTACCTTGTCCACGAGTTGTCCATGACCATGCATGCCTATGAAACTTAATTATTCAAGTATAGCATGAAAGATTAAAAACATTTGATATTCTCAGTGTATTCTACTTTCCTTCAAGCATCCGTTCATGATTTTTATACTATAGTTGCAACATTCATCTATGAATCTATTTCTACTTAGCGTAGTGCTACAACGAACATTTTATATGACAAGCATGCAATAATATAGTTACTATCTTTTATCTAGTTCTTTTTATTAACGGTATCATTGATCGATGGACACAACAAGAGAATTTATTTGTTAAGAGTGAAAATAAGGAAAGAAGGATCAAAGCCACTCACTGTTGGAGAATTGTCGAGAGAAAGAGATCTCCAACGATTCGATCACGTTTCGTCTACGTGGTCACATACATTTGCATTTGCACCAATAGAGGATCAATACTCTTCTATCTTTCTTTCAGAATTCGATATAATTGCGCAAATCGATGAAGTCAAGCAATGAAAACTATCGAAAACATCGATGAAAACGCATTCATAAAACCAACAATGAAAGCAACAACAAAAGTAACAATGAAAACGAACAATGAAAACATTTGAGGAAGAGACTCTTATATAGAGTTATTCTCCAAGACACGACATACTGTATTTGGGATTTGGTTTCGAAGAAGCCAATCCAAAGAATAGGAAGAGTCTTAATTCAATCTGTCCCAATCAACGGTACCAATAGGATCCACACAGGACCCCCGATTGGGAGCCGGGGCACTACATAGCCTACTGCCCATTGCTTCTTAGTGAACCAAAATCATTTAACTGATGGATTACTTCTTGTTATTGGTAAAAACTCAAATTGATGGATGACTTGACTCATTAATTTTATTGGTAGTTTAATTGTAACCAAAATCATTTAACTGATTGTAAACCAAAACTTTCTTGTTGCAGTGCCTAAACTTGGTGGTCCGAAATTCTGGGTACTTGGTTTTGGGACTCCTTGAAACATAGTCTTTTTTTTTTTTACTTTGGAGTTTGGATTTAAGTCTAATCACGGCACCAATCCCTTGTAGGCATCATACCAAGGTTCACAATATCGGCCGATACCGCATATCGACCTTAGCGTATCAGTTTGGCATGTCCGATCCGATACTGAAGCTCATTGATAGGCCGAGCTGGAATTGGGGCTCTCTTTCCTGGTCAATTCATTAAATAAAAAAAATTGAAAGAAATGAGAAGTACGACAAAAGAGTGGGTCGACACATATCAATATGCCACATTATTATCTACACATTGTAACCATTACCATTGTTAACCATAAATTTGCAACATTCATCCATATTCATATTGTTCCACTTAAAAGCGTCTCTTGGGGTTGTACTTTGTCTAATAGCAAGTAAAGGATTCAACAATATTGAATATTATTGCGGGTAAAGGATTCAACAATATTGAATATTATTTATACAAGATTGTGCTTAAATGTATCAAATATTTTTCTATTTTTGTTGTTCTTTTTAATTTCTTATTATTTTTGGCTTTATGAAACCAAGAACTTTGAAACTCCGATCCGACATCACTCAAAACTGACTATACTTATACTCATAAGAAGTGTCTGATTCTGATTGATATTGCGAACTTTGCATCATACACTAATGAGAATCATGCAAGAGCTCCTGTATTTTGTTGTTACGTAGCTTTTATGTCTAATGCCAATGTACGATCAGATTTACATCTTGCTGTTCCAATTTGCTAGCCGACCCCAAAAAATTGTGATAAGGGCTTTGTTGTTGTTGTTACAATTTGCTAAGTTATATCAGCATAAAAATCTTAGATTAGGCACATAAGGCTTATGAAAGAAGAAGCTTTCATTCTTTATGCTGAATCTATGAAGTATTTAATCTTTGCCTTGTTTTTATTATTTATCAGTTGCTAGCATGTGCTGTGGTGGTCGGACATTCCATTTGTCTGTATCATCGTCGCGATATCTATATGAATAGCTTCCCTCAAAGGTGTTCTTATGCTTTCAAGTTCTTTTCTACGATGGAATAAATTAACAAGTATTGCTCATGTATACATTGGCATACAAAGTTCAGAGATATGATAATGGAGTTCAAAGACACTAGTAGTTCATAATCACTAGTATGAAGGTTCGCTCTATTGGTTTCAGGCCCTTCAGTATTGGCGGTTCGGACCCTTTATGATTGGACTATCGGGGATTTTTGTTTCGGAAAGCCAAAAATGTTAAAAGATATCTTAAAAAAATAATTTTTTGATGCATTAAACATATTTTATATATTTGTTGTTTCTTGTTAGTTTTAAATAGAATAATATTCAACATTGTTGAATCATTCACTCACACTAGATATTATTGTTTATTTACTTGCTTTAGACATGAGTACAACTACAACAGATGGAATCATTTTAAGATGGAGGAATGTTGTGAATTTATAGATATACAACTCCGATAAATTATAATGGCTACACTATGTTGACACTGTTTTTTCTATACTTAACTCTCTTTTTTGTTCAATATTTCTCCGTTGAATTGCTCGGAAAAGAGGGTCCCAATGTTGGTATCGCCCAGTATCGGTGGGTCTCGGTAGCGGTAAGTATTGGACTTGGACATATCAAGCCAAAACCAAGACGATATGGCCTATACTGCGACCTATTCTTTCAAGAATATTCGTTTGAAGAGGTAACTTAAGAATTTTGGAAACTGACCAATTTAGAAAAGATTCAGGAATCAGGATAAAATAGTAGAACCAAAATGTGAGAATTTGAAATAATTGTATAAGATTTGTATGTATATAAGCTGCAGGTGTTCTGTCTTGATATTCCTGTGGAACATGAATTTGATTGGTAAAATACTTTTGATGATGACCCTCTAATAGAATAGTTTTAGTTAGATGCCAGCAATTGTGGCTTCTGAAAATATGGGATTACATGCCTCACCATCTGACCTGCAATAACATGTTCCAGTACTTTTACATTATATAACACTAAGCATCCCTTGGGTTGGTCATATTTACTAATAGTTTTCCTTCTTTGTGTGGGTTACAATCTCTTGAGTATCTCAGTTCATAAATTACCTGAGGCCATGTCAATAAGCTGTTCTTTTGTCACTGGCTGTCTAATAATTAAGGTGCTCCTGATAAATCAGGCTTTATGATTTTTGAAGATAACAAGGAGTTTATTTCTTCTAGGTTTAGGAAGGAACTTATACGTGGAAGAGGAGGATGACAAAAGAGGGTTACAGTTCTTGTTATTCCTATGCTCAGTTTGTAGTTTCAGCTATGTAAATAAAAACTTGCTTCAGCTTATTATGGCAGTTCGGGTACTCCGACAGTCTGATAATTTTATGTGCCCAAGCAGCATCACCTGCACCTGGTATTGTAACCTGAAGGATGATTGTATAGGAAATGGCCTGTCAGTTTACTTGGTGCATAAATGCAGTTAGCTATTCTTGGTGGAGTCCGATTTAACTAAGCTTGTTCTAACCTGTATGTTTTCTGGCTGTATCTTGTTATTAGTAGTTATTGTTGCATGGTATCAGCTCATGGTTTATGGTGGACGTAGCTCTCAAGCTCTGGTACCATGCTTGAGATAGAAATACACAACTCAATCATATAGTTCTTTTGATGTGGTGTGAGTACATATTAATAGGAAGTACGTATTTATAGGAGGTGAATCTCCCTCTTTAAGAGAGAACTGATTTGGGACTAGAGAAGGGGAATATAGATATAGTAAGTATGAACATATGAACATACAAGTCTAACTACTAACATATCTTATAAATAAACCAGTTTACTACAAAGTGTAAATGTAATACACATAGCTATGCAAATATGATTGCACCTTTGTTTATGGTTTAATAGTTTTATGAGCACTACATATGTGTAGTTTGCCTTGGTTGATTCTACCCTTCTGTTGTTTTTATTATCTAAATGGATTCATACACTCCAATTCTTTATTTTAGTCAGGTGTTTTGACAAGGTTCCTTACAGTTCGTTCTAACTATTTCCGTATGTTGTTATGTATTATGCAAAGTGATGGTAGTTTGTCCAAGCATGGAGTAAGTGTTTGTATCAAATCAATGTTGGTGACAGATTTATGCAATGACAAACATATGTATCTATCGGCCTTTAATCTACCTAAATATTTTGTAAATCTCGACCATGAATAGTTTAGTTTCAAATCTTAGTTAGTGCCCTATCTCTTTAACAAAACATTATAGTTATATTTCAATGGTTACTTATTATCGTGATGCAGATATAACTTGAGGATATATTAATGAAGGAAATGGAGGAGAATCCTTTATGTCTTGTCTCAGATGGAGTTGTTCGTGCTATAAAGTTTAGCATATCAACTTCTGAGGAAATTGTATGTGTGGCTCCCTTTTCCTTTCATTATGCTTCATGGCACTTATATGGCGCTATCTCATTATTGATATCTCAGAATCCCGTGTTAATATTCTTTGAAGTTCATATATTCTACCTTCCGGTTTGAACTGTATGTTAATATCTGCAAGTAATTGACGATGAGTAAACTTTACTACAATTGAGTTTCTTCTCTTTTATTCTCTACTTCATGTAGGGAAGTTACTTAACAAATGAAAGCAATAAACATAAAAAAGACATCTTCTAATATATTTTGGATTATTTATTTGTTTGAAACACTTACAGATGTTGTAAATTAAACAGAGAAAGCAGGAGTTAGGAGCTAGTGACCCAAACCTTTAGAAGGCGATAAATATTTGAAGAGGGTACAACTTAGGATAGACTTTATGGTATAATGGGGGATGAATATAAAGGATATTGTTCTTATATAAACATATATATTATTTAGGCCCTCTATGTTTCTAACTCAATAGTTATTTTAGAAAAAGAAAAAAAGTTAGTCTTACACTGGTTTAGTACAAAAGATATCATTAGTAATAGCTTTTGCTTTATCATATATATAGTTTTGGAGATGGCACACATTTTATATCTCGACATAGGCATATTATCCAACATGAATATTCTCTACTACACCATAACAAGAATGCTCATCTTCACAGTTTTGGTTTGTAGATATTCATATTTATATCATTCAATATGTTCGATTGTTTTTGCATTTTACTATATGCACATAAAAACTCTGTAAAACTTGCATATAGCTTCATATTTATTATTGGTAAAGGTGAATTAGTTTATGCATGCCGTAGAGAGTTTCGACAAGAATGAACAATTGATAAAGCTCAATTTTGACAGCTAGAAAAGTGTTCTATATGTTATAAGATCTGATAATGTATCCTTATGATGATTGATGAGTTAAGCTTGAAGGTTGCTAATCATTTATAGACTGAATCACGTAATACATGACAGAATGTGTAGTTCTTTGTCAGGACATAAAGTCTATGCTAGAGAACAGAACCTAGAATGGTTATGTTTTTTCCCCAACCATATGCATTATGCTCCTTAACCCTTGCTGACTGGCTATTAAATAGAAAGGATAAGTGAATAATGGGCCCCGGACAATCTCTTCGCACAATAAATAGGACAACTTATAATTTGTTTAAACATGAAGCATATCAAAATTGTCTACTTCTAAATGTTTCATTCAAGGAGGATCCTAGTCGTACTTAATAAGTAAATAATCTTAACGATTCCTGCTTCGATTCCCTGCCAAATCTCCTGCAGCTGCACACTAGAATGATAAAGATGATGATCCTTATCATGATTCTTATACGTTTTTCTCTAAAATACTAAATCAATTATCATTCACTATCTTTAACGAAAGCAAAAAAAAAAAAAAAACCAAATCTCCTGCAGCTGCACACTAGAATGATAAAGATGATGATCCTTATCATGATTCTTATACGTTTTTCTCTAAAATACTAAATCAATTATCATTCACTATCTTTAACGAACGAAAAAAAAAAAAAATTCAATACCTTTAACAAAAGCAAAAAACACATCCGTTACTCCAAACCTTTCACGACTTTCCCATTTTGTCATTGGGCAAAGGTACATACGATTGCACATGGTGTGGTGCATGCCCCGTGAATTAAGGTGACCTCTTTTTATAAATTTTTTTGAACTCTACAGGAATTTTCAGTAAACATTTTCTGTATAATATAACGACTTCCTATCAATTCTCTGACAAAATAAGCAAAAAAAATATGTACCTGAATTTGGCTGCTGATGAGTTAATGGGGACTACGGTGGCAGGACATCGTGGAACATTTGACAAATTTCGGAAGAAAACGAATTTGGAAAATATAAAAACTCACCTTTTGATGGCGGGGGAGGACTAGGAGGGTTGGTTTTGTGGGATTGGTGACTGATTTGAAAAATTCAGAAGGAAAGATTGTGCAGTGGGTTGTTTGTTGAGGGTTGCCGAGGAAAAGAGGTTATTTGTTGGATAGCATGGATGCTGAAAGAAAGGAAAAAAATGTAAAGAAATAGAAGCAAAAACATGCAATACTGAAGAAGTACTAACATGTCTGTGTTGGCGGCAGCCAATGACACGGTTGTATGACATGATTCTGGATGTCCGTGGTGGTGGATCATCGATGAATGTGGATGGGCAACAACGGAACTCTGCCTCTTTGAGATATGAAAGAGGGATGGGGAGAAATGGGTTCGAGATTTAGGGTTTAGAGATTAGGAAAATTTATGAGTATGGCTTATTGGGTTTAGGTCGGATATGAGTTATGGGTCAACTACAGCTGGATTAGTTAGTTAGTGTATGTTCTTGATGGCTTTGTATTAGAAACTTGGAATTCATTAGGGCACACCTTGTGGCTGCTCCATTGTATGCTCGAGGCCTAAGCTTGAAGCACACAGGTGTATTCTGCTCTGGCGAACCTGAACATGATGAGGTGCCTTGGCTGCGCTGCACAGTGTGAGACGCTTCTGGCACATGCCTTTTAGCACCCATGACAACGCTATGACTACCATGCTGATAGTTCTCATAATCTTTTTTCATCTAACCTCTTCTACTGGTCTCTTTTCTAGTCTAATGGAACTTGGAGCTAAGTCTGGTTGTACGAGCCATGAAGGTAGATTTTCCTAATTGCCAAACATAGGGGAAGACCCTCTCTTGCTCGTATCTACCTTGGTTAGGAATCTGGGACCACAGGTCTTATGTTTGGCTTATGGCTGGTCAAGGAAATCTCGTGAATTCTTTTTCTAAACTACGAGGATGAGGAGGGTGCGGAACCCGCGTGTCCCAGTCAAGGAACAAAGAAGCAAAATGGAATGAATGTTAAAAATGACTGAGAAATGAGAGAGCTAAAAAGGGCAAATTGTCAACACTTTTGACATAGGATGCAGGTGGGAAAAACAACAGCTGAAAGAGAGAGGCTTGGGCTTGCGGTTGCAGGAGTTTCAAGTCAGTGAACTTTGTACGGAGCATCTCGGAGAAGAGGATGATGAGGTTGACTTTATTCCGTGATGCCGGGATTGGTGTAGATTACTATTTATCATGGATATGCATGTTGAGTAATTTTTTGTTCTTTCCTAGATAACTCACATGTACACTTGTTTGTGTTTCCTAATAAAGTTTCTGCTGTTGCTGTCACTTACACATTTCTTTCAATATCTTTGGAGTCCAGTGTGAACCCTGCTTCAGAATTACATTGAATACGTAATAAACTTTTAGCTTTCAGTGTTAGGAACGGAAATTTTGTACCAAATAGGAAATAATCTCACATGACCATGTTGTTATTTCATTCACAAGATAAACCTGACAATATAGTGAAATATATTTCAGTTTCACATTACATTATTCCTATTTACAATGCCAATTTGCTTTCATGGTTCTATGAGAGTCCACTATGTTTAAGTATTTACCTTTCTTTCATTTTATCTTTTAATGTATATGTTGAAAGCTTTAAATTGTTGTTTGCTATTGTGCACAATGGTATTATTGATAAAATGTTACATACTGTGCTTGCGTTTTGTGAGCATGAAATGCTTTACTTTGTTTTCAACATGGTATTAAAATTGACTATTTCTTGGCAGTGTAAATATTCGATAAGTGATTGTCCTATTTCACATCCGAGCCAGTTGACAAATCCATTTCTTGGTTTGCCCCTGGAATCTGGGAAATGCGAAGCTTGTGGGACTGCTGAAATTGGACGACGTGAAGGTAAAGGTTTGGTAATTGTTATCGCAGCAAAGCCTTTATTGCAAATATTTGCTTTTCGTTTAGTACGAGAATTGTTCCAAGTAAAATTTTATGGTACTTGTTCAAAGTGTCTAAAGGGCTGTTTGGTTGTTTTGAACCTGTTAAACTTGGACAAGCCAAAGAACCCAAAAAACTGTGGTGGGTCCAATGGGCAAGTTCTCCAAGTTCTTCTTGTTCTTCTTTCTCTCAACTGATTGTGTTTGGTTGGGGAGAAACTGACCTTTGAACCCCAAAAACACAGGCTTGGGACTTGGGCCCACCTTTCCCCCTCTCTACAATTACGTTCTCCAAGTTCCTTCAATTTTGGCTTGAAACTTAGCTACAAAACTTGGAGAATTTAATTCCTATGTGGTATGGGGACAAGTCCATCTGGGCCAACTTCTTGTCCCCCCAACTTCTCCAACGCCTCCATACCAAACAAGAGAACTTGGAGAACTCCTCCCAAGTTCTCCAAGTTCTTACCTAACTTCCATGAACCAATCAGGCCCTAAGTGTATTTTCCACTGACGCTTGTTATTCTATATTCAAATTCAGGTCATTTTGGATATGTTCAGTTGCCAATACCAGTATACCATCCTTTGCACAGCAGTGAGCTGAAGCATATACTAACTTTGTTGTGCTTAAAGTGCATGAGGATGAAGAAGGGAAAGGTATACAAGATATAACTGATTAATTTCTTGTTCTCTCCTAACTGTTCATTTAATTTATGTTAATTGGACGAGTAATCCACATATTCTGTGACCGAATATTCATTGATGAACTATGATACTTCTATGCATCAATACACTTCTTTAATATTAGATTACAACATAAATCTTGTGCATACATTCAAATAGCTCTCAAATGTAATAGGTACTCGAACTTGTAAACTTAAATACTTAAATGTATTTTAGTATATACCTAAATCAGGAGGTCAGGATTCAGGACACAGCCACAGCCCTATTACAAACAATATATAGATGGTTCATTCTTCTTTTATTACCCTATCCTCCATAAGGACCATAACTTAATTTTACTGTTTACTGGTAAGTCAGCATGTAACAGATACTCATGGAGACAATTAGTCATCAAATTACTCAATGATGGCTCAAAAGGAGGGCTACTTCGAAACAACTCGCTGAGGGTCCACTTCTTTCTCGAAAGACGTAGTCATGGTCATCGTGGGCTACTTCGAAACAACTCGCTGAGGGTCTTCCAAGTCTCCACTATAAGGCTCAAGGCAACTCGTGTAGAAACCATGATGAATATTTAGCTTGGCGGAGAGTTTGAGTTTGTAGGCAACTTTGCCCACCTTCTTTAGGATTGGGAAGTGACCTTCGTACTTGCGAATCAGTCCCTTGAACACCTTGCAGAACACCATGAACTACTGAGGTTGAACCTTGATCATCACCAAGTCCCCTTTCTTTACTCGACGGGCCTTCGCTTGGCGTCGGCCCATTTTATCTTGCGTGCGGCTTTCTCTAGAAATACTTAAGCTATATTCGCCTTCTCCTTGAAGTACGAAGCAAACTAGTGAGCAGTAGGGCTTTTGCCCGACGTCCCTTTACTCAGTTTGTGCGGGGTGAGCGGTTGTAGACTATTGCCAACTCGTACGGACTGTTATGGGACGACTCGCTCCTTTGGAGATTGTAGCAAAATTGGACAATGTCTAAGTGGTGCACCCAATCCCGCTTGTTGGCATCATAAAGTATTGCAAGTACTCGAGTAGAGAATTGACTTGCTCTGTCCGTCCGTCTGCAGGTGGAAACTAGTCGAGAAATGTAGATCAGACCCTAGGATATTGAACACCTTCGTCCCAAGCTTCTCCATGAAACCTGGGTCTTGCTCGCTGATAATGTTCTCTGGAATGTCCCAAAACTTTACCACATTGGGATATGAACAAGCGTGCAACCGCCTTGCAGTATAGTCCGTCGGTACAGCTACGAGGGTTTCGTACTTGGAGAATCAGTCTATCATCACGAGGGTAAACCAAAGTGTTGTGGTAAGAATGAGATGAAATCCATCGAAATGCTTTCCCACGGTCGACTCAGTACGGGAAGAGGCTCAAGCAGTTTGGTGGATCGTTGATGATCCACCTTGTCTTGCTTGCGCACAAGACAAGTATGCACATAATTCTCCACATCCTCACGCATGCGAGGCCAATAGTAGACGGCCTCCAATAACGTCAATATTCTCCCGGATGTCCACACTTGGTGTCGTGATATTCTTTAAGTAGCTTTTTGCCCAAGCCACCCACTTGGGTACGACCACCTTGTCATCCTTCGTGTAGGAAAATCCGTTCTTGAACCAAAATCTTTACGTTTAGCCTTCGGGAGTAATCTTCATCAAAGCCTGTGTTAATGGGTCCTCGGCCATACCCATCATAACACGTTCAAGTACGTCTCCTTTGAGCAAGCACTCCGTTGCTAGCTCGGCCTTCATGCTGAGTGCTTCAGCCATGTGGTTTTCCTTGCCCTGCTTGTATCACATATCCATGTCGAACTCGGCCAGAAAATCTTGCCACCTTAGCTTGCTTGGGGGACAGCCATGCGGTTTTTCTTACCCGGCTTGTATTACATTTCCATGTCGAACTCAACCATGACATCTTGCCACCTTAGCTTGCTTGGGGGACAACTTCTTCCGAGTCTGGAAGTAGCTCCTGGCGACATTGTTCGTTATCACCATGAACTTGGTGTTAAGGAGATAGTAATGCCACATTCACAAGTAATGCACTACGGCGGTCGTTTTCTTTTGCACCATGTAGCACCGTTCCGTGTCATTCAACTTGCGGCTCTCGAGCGCGATAGAGTGCCCTTCTTGTACCAACACCCATCGATGACGAAGTCAGATGCATCAGTATACACCTTGAACGACTTGGTGTATGTAATTCAGCAATGATAGGAGGACTGCTTCTTCCGTCACTGCCCTCTTTAGTGCATTAAATACCTTCACGCATTTGGTCGTCCAACTCCACGTCCGATTCTTCTGAACAAGTCTATTAGAGGTGCGGCAATGACGAAATATTCCCTAATGAACCACCTATAGTTGTTCGTTAGGCCTATGAATAATTGCAACTCCTTTTGCTTGGTGGGAGTCTCTCACTCCTGTATGGCTTTGACCTTCGTCTCGTCCATTCATATCTTGTCACGTCCTATCCAATACCCCAATAATGACACCGCCAATTGGGTAAAGGAACATTTTTCCCGCTTGACGAACAATTGGTTTTCCCTTAGCACCTAAAAAATTGGCTTCAAGTGTTTAACGTGCTCTTTCATATGTTTGAGAACACGACGATTTTATCGAGATATACCATGACGAACCAATTGAAGTAAGGGTGGAAGAGCTTGTTCATCAAAGTACAAAACTTCGCGGGAGCATTTGTTAGGCCAAAGAGCATGACTAAAAACTCATACGCTCCATACCTCGTGACGGATGCAGCCTTGGCCTCGTCCCATTCGGCTATCCGCACCTGATAATATCCCGAGCGCATATCCAACTTGGAGAAGTATCTCACTCCTCCCAATTGATCGAACAAGTCTGCCACTAACGAGATTAGGTATTTGTTGATTTGTTCTTGACGATCATCTTTTTAAGTACACGATAGTCGATGCACAAACGAAGGCTTCCATTATTCTTCTTTTGAAACAACACCGATGCACCAAACGAGCCTTGGACGGCCTAATGAATCTCGAATCAAGTAGCTCCTTTAGTTGACTCTTCAACTCATCGAGCTCTAGCGGGGCTATGCGGTATGGGACCATAGCGGGCGGCTTCGTGCTCGGGTCCAACTCAATAATGTGGTCCACCTTCCTCTGCAGAGGTAGAGCCTCTTTGGAAGCTCTTGCGACATGACATTTTCGAACTCTGTGAGGACATCGCTAATCAAGTATCTCCTTTAGTTGACTCTTCAACTCATCGAGCTCTAGCGGGACCATACGGTATGGGGCCATAGCTAGCGGCTTCGTACCCGGGTCCAACTCAATAATGTGGTCCACCTTCCTCTGCAGAGGTAGAGCCTCTTTGGAAGCTCTTGCGATATGGCATTTCCGAACTCCGTGAGGACGTCGCTAATCTCGAGAGGAAGATTCCCTACGTAGGTGCCTCTTCCGTCTTGAGCATCGCTAAGTTGGTCGTCTCTTCGTGCTTGATATCCTTCTTGAGTTGGATGGCGAAGGGATGGATAGCGGTGAGAGCTTTTCCCTTCGTGGACTTGCCTTGTGCAACACTCACCTTGCGCGACGAGCCCTTCTCCATGATCCCGGCGACCCCAAGTGTGGCATTGTAATTGCTTTTGCATAAGAAAATCCATACATAGGATAATCTTGAAGTCGTCGAGTAGTGCGGCTGTGGGACTGGTGACTCCTGTCCAGTCTCTCACCTCTATTTTCACTCCCTTGGCTACCCCTTGTATGGGACGACTCGCTGAGTTGACTGTCTTCATCTTACTCGAGTCTTTCTCTAGTACCAGACCCAAGTATTGGACCTCCTTGTCCAATATGAAGTTGTGCATTGCCCTTGTGTTGACCACCATCCTTGTACTTTGGTCGTCGATCTTCACATCCACGTACATAAGTTTTCGACTCGGGGCTTTGGCCACGATGGGCTTGCTTTTCAAGGCATTGAACAAGCGTAGGGATCCTATCTGAGCCTCCATCCTTGGATCCTCGTCTTCGGCCTCTTCGTCTTGGACCGCATTCACGTGCTTGCCTTTGTTTTTGCAGTCGCGTGCAAAGTGATTACCTCCGCACATGAAGCAATCCACTTTGACCTCAATCTGGTGCTTTACTTGCTGCTCGTCCTTCGACAAGGCCTTTTTTCCATTGTCTTTCTTCTCTCCCCCACCATTGGCCTTGATGGTGGTCTTTTGGCTTGGGCTTGGACATATCGCTCCGCCGATACTCCATAAGTTTCTCGGCTGTTGAGACGGCATAGTTCAGAATACGCTACCTCTGCAACTCTTGTGCTGCCTACTGTTGTAGACTGTCACGGAAGAATATACGGTCTTCTTCTCCCATGTTAGAGATGGCAACAAGCATAAGACGAGTAAACTCCACAACATAATCCTTGATCGACCCGGTATGCTTGAGTTAACGCAAGCTTCTTCTTGCCACAAACTCAGTGTTCTCCGGATATAATTGAAAATTGATCACCTTCTTGGGATCTATGGAGAAGGATGAGGTGGGATGCTCCAGGTGGACGATCTCTGATGTCGACATGACGACGATCAACCTGGCTCTGATACCACTTGTCATGGATTTAATATTTTTCTCTACACTTCAACCCGTGCGGTGTAATGCCCCGCCCCGCGCGAGGTATTTGGTTGGCTTGTTGGATGCAATCAGAATGTTGGACCGTGACTTGGGTTGGAAATTAGGAGAATTGAGACTGATGCAGTCTCTCTTAGCTGGCTAGACGGAATGGATATTGAAAGTGGCTTGCTGATGGAGCTACGCTTAGTAGGAATGTGTGCCATCGGAACAAGAAGACCCTTTTATGCAAGTGAGTGGAACCGTTCTTCCTCCTCCTTACTCCTTCATGCCTAATAAAACGGAGTAATATAATGCTATGAATTGTCCCTAAATATCCTATGTTTTAGTTGCGGGATAATAAAGATGCTTATGTTACCTAATATTGAATGAACAACAGATGAACATTGAACTGTTGAATGAATCACACTTGAACTGCTAATGTGACTTGATGTCTGAGAATGAATTGATAATGTCCCTTATGCTTAATGCTGTTGAAACAAATGAATCACTTGACTTAATGAGATGCTTTGTGAATGTCACATGAGAAATGAACTGGCTATGCTATTGACTCAATGAACTGAAAGAAATACTAGAATCATGTACATTCTGTATAACTGTTGCAAGTATATGAAATGTTGCCTGTTTCTTATAAGTAATGAAAGAATGAATAAATGTCCTTATGAAATGAATGAATGTGGTTTGTTTCTCGTTGAAAGGAATGCTATGAGAAATGTTGCAATAAATCAATGCAATGAGAAATGATAAGGCTTGGGATCGCCGAGATCACCAAGTGGAAATGATGGTAAATATTGGAAATGATAAGTCGTTGAATACGACGTGATGAGGTGAGATAATACAATGTTGCCTTTACTTATTTTAATATTTTACCATGCGACTTCGAAACACGATCGAGTCGGACACGCATTCGTATGGTCATAGGACAACTTGTATACAAGGGGGTGACTGCTTCCTCGGACGGTACCCCGGGACGTTAGGGGGACCGATCCGACCATGGGGGAAGTGTAAACGTACTTTAAGGGTACGTGGTATCGAAATATTTCATTCGGGCTCGCAACCTGGTGAAATAGCGCGCCGCATACCCTACGAAGTCCTATATGGCAACGTCCGAAATGGTTATATAATAATAACACCAGTGGCCATGTAGTCAGGATGTACGCTAATGAATATTTTGTGCAGGCAGAGTAAGTATATCTGCTAACCTGTATTTGATGCAGGTACGAGGAGTCGGCTATCAGTAAGAAATCACTTAAATGTGATATATTCAATACATATGTTGGTTCAACTTGTTTGCTTAACATGCTAAATGAAATGATGCTATGATGTTGCCTTTCCAATGAGAAACTCTATAACATGCTTAACATGTCAAATATAGTATGCTAAAGTGTTGCTTTGCTAAGAGTTGCCTTCATAAGAAATGTTATAAACTGCTTAACATGATAACACCAAATATGCTAGAGAGATGCCTTGCTATGAACATCGCTTAATCATGACATATATGTTAATGTCACTAGAAAAGAGAAATGTGAGAATACATGATGTCCTTCAAGTACTGTTGCTTCCACAAGAACAATACTACTGCAAGTTTATGTCTTTTAAATGAATAATGCATGAACTGTAAACTGATGCTAGGTCCCATCTAGAAAGATCACTCAAATGAATGCTTGCTAAAATTGATCACTTAGTGTTGGTTTAGGCGAGTGGGTTGGATTCTGCTCCCCAGTACATAGATAATGTACTGACCCACGTGTGGGCAGATGCTCGTGCTTGGAAAGTTCTGTATACGAAGATTGGCTTGATCGGTCCCGCGACATCGAAGATTTGTTGGGCATGCAGAAGCTCTCCTTGTACAAGATGATGTCTTCTGTTTATAAATGACATAATATATGGAACATTGTAATCAGTTGTACCAGTGAGTTGTAAGCAAAATCGGTATATCGAGTTGTATTCCAATGTATGAAAGTATCAAATGTAAGCCTTATGGCTCTTGTTCAGTTGGTTGTCCATGTAAAGTGAGATGTGTTGTAAGCATTGTATTTCAATACCAATGTTGTACTCTACTTCAATTATCAATAAAGAGAATACATTTTACATATCTCTGTGCTACTCAAGTTATCTGCTTATCTCCGTTGATACAAATCAGTGATGTGTTTCTTTTCGATAAAAAAGATTGTCCTCATTAACTTCAATTTGTCTGCTTCTGCCGCTGCGATGTGCTCATATTTGAAGATTAGCAATTATGTACCATCATTGCCTTGTACAAGTGCAATACCAGACTTGTGCGACGTCATGCCCAAGCAAGGACAATTGATTCCAAGAGATAAATATATGAATAAATGATTCTACAGAATCGGAACGTGACATGCGGCACATAAGTTTCCTCCTCGAAGACCTGTAAAAGTCTTCTCCGAATGAACTTAGCGAGATTGCTAAGAAAGAAAGCTCTGGGGCAAGAGTGGAAACTTGAAATACTTTACTATATGGAAGAAAGCTTACAAGATTCGGTGGTGAGAAGCAAATGAGTCTTCCACTTATTTATAGGACCTCGAGGGCCTTATAAGAAAGTTCCAGAATGTTACAAGAAACTTCTAAAAAAATTCTAGGTCCTAGATATTTACATGAGGATTCTAGATCTTCTAGAAAGTTATAAAGTTATAGTCTTCATGAGACTTCCACAACACTTTGGAGAATTTCAGAAACTTTCAGCTGAACACACGTCCGATAAGGATTATGCAGAGCAATTTCGGTAGGACGAAAAATACAGTGCGCGACACACTGCCTTAGTACATTTACCGAACTACCCCTAAAAATTATTGTATGGAGTGAGCTCATCCTACTTTAAGGACATCGATAATTTTTTTTTTTGAGCTGTACGAACATCGATAAAGAAAATTGGGACTGGATGTACAACAAGAGATATGATCAAAGCTCCGCAATCTCTATTAGGTAATTATGCTACTTTGTAGTAAAACTGTAATACTAGATGTGTTCTGGAATTTTGTGCCAGCATTTAGTAATTCGCATCAATTTATTACTGTATTAGCTGTATATATAATTCTTTTAAGTGCTCACTTCCATGAAGAGTGTCGAATTTTAGATTTTAAGTTCTAAGACGAACTCTAAGTGCTGCCCTCAAAGCTTAATATTTATATATTTTTTTCATGGATGATACAATAGTATTATCGACACAAAATTCAAAAAATAAAATAATAAACTAAATATCCAAAATAATATATGTTATAATAAAATACTTTTAAAATTGAAGATATTTCAAACCAAGAAAATTAAAAAAAAATAAAACGAAATTCTAGACAAATATTGTTAGTCCCTTGGCGAACAATCGATGGAAAAACACGAGTTCAAAAACAATTGTAAAGACAATGTTTCCAGCAACAACACCCTAAAGAAGGTGATGTTGTATTACGAGAATCTAAAGAGATTTCGTAATAATTCTCGAAGGCAACAGAACCGTATAACTTCTAAAGAGAAGCGACGGTATTCTCGAAGGCAACAGAACCGTATAACTTCTAAAGAGAAGCGACGGTATTCTCGAAGGCAACAGAGGAAGAAGAAAGCCTGCTGGGGTGAAAGATCACCGGCGCTCAAAGCTATATCCGCCTTACGGACAAGCCTCCCGGAACCAGCAAGTTCGAAGAGAACTTTAGAACGCTGGCAAAAAATGTCGACGACTCCTCGGAATAGCAGCAGCACTTCTCTCTCTCTGGAAATTCTCTGATTATTTTCTGTCACCTTAGAGAGAGGAGATGCTTCTGATATTATAGGCACGAGATGGGCTTTTCAAATTCTGAACGCACGCCCTGGTTTAATGCCAGATCCGGATTTTCTGGATCTGAGCCATTTCCGGATCTGAGCCTACAAGACCCGCGGACGTTACATAATTTGAACGGCCCACTCGACCCGCTCGACCCGTACGACCCGTACGTCCCGTACGCTCAGTACGCCCCGTACGCCACGCAGGCCGCACAGAGGCTCGCGCACGAGCGCAACTAAAGCGCACAATGCGCCTAGCGACGAGCTGTCGTGCTAAGTGCAAAGTGCCATCAAAAAGCCACATTAAGCCTCAAAAGCCCATTAGCCCAAGCCCAAGCCCAAGTCCGAGCCCGAGCCCGAGCCCGAGTCCGAGTCCGAGTCCGAGTCCGAGTCCGAGTCCGAGTCCGAGTCGCTAAGCCCCTTCGGGACTTAGCTCCAATCTATTTTCATTTTGGCCAAAAGTTGGTTTCTTATTCTCACCTCTATGTAAAATCCCCCCATATGGCACCCTCCATTGGGCCTCAACCCATGTGCATCTCTCTATTCCTTCATAAGTAATATATAGAGATACATATTGGTGTGATTTTCCGATGTGGGACTATCTTTTAACAATAGAATGTTGTGAACACACACAACACATAGAATAAAACACCAACAATCCCCCACATATCTCTATATATATGAGTTAAGCGTTCCACATAATAACTGTCCATTATGCATTAGGATAGATGTCGCTAACAACTTGAATCTTCCCGCATGGGTTGAACAACAGTATGATACAAGAATGGACTACGCCTTGAATTCTGTACCACAACTATAATTTTTCCCACTCACATAATGTAGTTATCTGTGCTTCTGGCTGCACATTAAAGGCCTTGTGCCAGCCTGGATTTCAATGTATGTATTTTGGATGTCTACAAATTTACCCTCAAGAATCGGCCTATTTTTCTGTCCATACATTATAGGTGAGTTCTTTATTAAAGAGACATGGCATGAAGCGTCCAACGCTTCCTTTGCGGTGCTACGCCGCTATGACATGGCCTTAAGCCGAGGACCTTACCCCGAATCACCGGGAACCTCATCGTAGTGTCATACTACCCGTAGCATGAGGTCTAACCCCTTTGTAGTGCCAAACTACCCAGCATGAAGCCTTACGCTTCTGTGCGGTGTTACGCCGCTGCGACATGGCTTGCAAGGCCGAGGCTTTATCCCTAGCCGGATTTACCTCATTGTGGTGTCGTGCCACCCGTAACATGAGGAACACCTCCTCTTTGTAGTGCTGACTACATCCCTCTTTAATTCAATATACAGCATTAGGCCAACTGCCTATTTGCGGTGCTATGCCGTTGTGACTTGGCTAACATAGCCGAGGATTTACCTCTTTCGAGAACCTCATGGTGGAGTCACCGCCACACATAGCATGGAGTCACACTCCTTGTAGTGCTGTGCTACCATGCTTCCTGTAAAGCATAACAGACCTTCACTCAGTCTGAGAACTAATTAAGGCATAATGCCATCCTTCCCACAGGATCAATTTTCCGTAGAAAATTCATAGTAGACAACAGTGGTTCTGGGTCCGAAACCCTTCCATGTTCCGCAGAACAAGTACCCACTGTTAACTAATATTTTTCCAGTCAATAGTCCTCCCTTGAATCAAAAAATTAGATATCTGGTAGATTTCTCTTTGAACCAATAACATAAAATTTATTGATAGGATTATAATGACACAATATTAGAATGCCTTCAAACCCATCTTCCTTGCTGTGTCCTCGACCAGCTGTCGTTTGAGGCCTTTCGTGAACGGATCCGCCAGGTTCTCCTGACTCCGAACATCGATCACTGCAATGATGCCTCGTTTGATGAGATCGTTCACTGCTCTGTGCTTTAAACCGCACAGTCCTCTTCTTCCCGTTAAAGAGTTCATTTGATGCTACTGCTGCTGCCGCCTGGTTGTCACAGTATATCGGGATTGCCGGTATCTGAGCTCCAACCACTGGAAGATCATACATGAGCTCCCGAAGCCACTCTGCTTCATCTGCAGCAGCATCCAATGCAAAGAATTCAGATTCCATGGCGGAGCGAGATAACATTGTCTGCTTCTTCGATTTCCACGATATAGCAGCTCCGTCCAAGGCGAATATGAATCCACCTGTAGAATACTCGCTCTCCACCTCTGAACACCAGCTAGCATCACTGAAGCCTTCCACTACTGACGGATCTCCGCTGTAGTATAGTACAAATGTCTGAGTCTTTTTTAGATATCTCATAACACGCTTCACAGCGTTTCAGTGTTCAACGCCTGGGTTGCTAGTGAACCGACTCAGCATTCCCACCGCAAAAGCTATGTCAGGCCTTGTGGCAGTAGTAGCGTACATCAAGCTTCCGATGACGCTGGCGTACTCCAATTGCTTGACGCTTTCTCTCGAATTTGGCTCCAGCTTCTGATCACTCTGGTACGGTGTATCAATTATAGGAAGATCTTGATACCCGTATCGAGTGAGCATTTTCTCAATGTAATGAGATTGTGACAGTGCTATTCCCGTGCCTGTCCGGATGATCTTGAGCCCCAAGATAACATCGGCATCCCCTAAGTCCTTCATACTGAACTTGGTCGAGAGAAATTTCTTTGTCTCTGTGACACAGCTTAAATCCGTACCTAGGATTAGCATGTCGTCAACGTATAGACAAACGATAACTCCTCTTCTGTCAGCAAACTTAGTATAGACACACTTGTCTGTTTCACTGACCTTGTAGCCATTTGACCTTATCACTTTGTCAAACTTCTCATGCCACATTTTGGGAGCTTGTTTCAAACCATACAGAGACTTCATCAACTTGCAGACTTTGTCTTCCAGACCTCTGACGACAAAACCTTCTGGTTGTTGCATGTAGATCTCTTCTGTCAGCTCGCCATTAAGGAATGCCGTTTTCACATCCATCTGATGTATCACTAGTTTGTGTATTGCTGCTAGAGCAATTAACAATCTGATGGTTGTCATCCGAGCTACTGGAGCATAAGTATCAAAATAGTCGATCCCCTGTTTCTGAGCAAACCCTTTGGCCACTAGCCTGGCCTTGAATTTGTCGATGGTTCCATCTGCTTTCATCTTCTTCTTGAAGATCCATTTGCATCCGATGGGTCTTGCTCCTTCTGGCAGGTCAACTAACACCCATGTATTATTGGAGGTGATTGAGTCAATCTCATTGTCTATCGCCTCCTTCCAGAATACAACATCTCTGGTCTTCATCGCTTCATCATAGGTAAGCGGATCTGCTTCCACATGATAAGTGACGAAGTCATCTCCGAAGTCTTTCGGCCTCCTTACTCGCTTAGTTGACGGCTCAGCGAGTTCTGGTTCAACTGGTGTCTCTTCGACAATAGCTTCTTCTTGGACTACTGGTTCTTTAAGGACTTCTGTCTGCTTTGCACTCTCATCATTCTCCGGAAGATCCGCGAGAACAATATTTTTGTGCCTTGCAAACTTGTCTTCAAAATATTCAGCATTGCGAGATTCAATGATATGATTTGATTCTATATCAAGGAATCTCCGAGCATCACTCTTCTCGGCATAACCCAAGAAGATAGCCTTAGTGGTCCTAGTCCCCAGCTTCTGAATCTTCAGATCTGGGAGCTTCACGTAAGCCAGACACCCCCACACTCGAATGACATTCAAGTTAGGTCTGACTTTGAACCAGAGTTCATGAGATGTTATGTCCGAAGTTGCATATGGTACTCTATTGAGAATGAAAGTAGCCGTTAATGCAGCTTCTCCCCAGAAGCTCTTTGGAAGACCCGCAGTCAACAGCATAGAGTTCATCATCTCTGTCAACGTTCTGTTCTTCCTTTCTGCTACTTCCGTTGGATTGAGGGGAGTACGGAGCCGTCGTCTCATTTATGATTCCATGTTCTTTACAGAATGATGAGAAATCATGAGACCGATACTCCCCGCCTCGATCACTCCTTAGCCTTTTGAGTTGTTGTCCAGTTTGCCGTTCAGCCTCGGCCCTGAACTCCTTGAACTTCTCGAATGCTTCGTCTTTAAACTTGAGCAGGTAGACAAAAGCATACTTTGAGAAGTCATCGATGAAAGTAATAAAATACTTCATCCCGACTTTTGTAGAGAATTGCTTGAAATCACAGATATCTGAGTGAACCAACTCCAGAAGATCTGTGCTTCGATGGACCCTGTGAAAGGGTTTCCTTGTGATCTTCGTCTGAGCACACACTTCACATTTCTCTACCTTACCCCCACACTTGGAGATAAGTCCTAGGCTAGACATCTTGTTAATTCTTTTACAATGAACATGTCCTAGCCTATTATGCCACAACTCAAAAGAATAGTTCAAAGTAGAAATAGCATTAATATCATTTTTCTGGGTTACAACAAGCTGAATTTTGTACATTCCTTCAGTCTGGAAAGCTTTTCCGAAGAATGTACCCTTCTTGGACATCACCATCTGGCCAGCATTGATGTCCATCCTCAAGCCTGCGTTACAAAGCAGGCTCCCAGAGATCAGGTTCTTAGCAATTGCAGGAACATGCTTCACTCCTTGAAGCGTCAGAGTGTTCCCCGATGTGAGTTTCAGCTCCACCGTCCCGATCCCCCAGTACTTCAGCTTGTGCCTGGTTTGCCATTATGACTTTCTCGGAAGTTGGCTCATAGGAGTCGAACCATTCCTTGTCTGAGCAGACATGACATGTCGCACCAGTGTCTATCCATCAGTCCGAGTCAACCCCCACATTTGCAACCTGCGCTATCATTGCAACCAGATTAGTAACCAAAGAAACCTTACTAGGCTCACCTTTTTCTGGTTCCTTGCAGTCATTTTTGTAGTGGCCCTTCTTGCCACATTTGTAACAAGTCACATGGGACTTGGACTTCTGATTCTTGAATGAAGGACTCTTCACTTTCAGATTAGTGAAGTCCTTCTTCTTCTTGTGAGGAGAAGCCGCCTGCTTCCCCTTGTACTCTCTGGTTTGGACCAGATTTGCTTTCGCTAGTTGTTTGGACAGAGAATCCATCTTCTGTTGAGAGCGCATCTCGTCCTCAACATGGATCTCTTGCAGGAGATCTTCCATACATATGTCCAGCTTCTTGCGGTGCATCCTTGCATAGAAGTTGCTCCAACCCGCAGGAAGTTTAGAGACGATTCCTCCAACGACAAACTTGTCGACAAGAGGCATCTTCTCGTCATCCAACTTTTGGCGCAGCTTCAGAAACTCCTTTACTTGGGGCAGCATAGCCTTCTCATCTTCGAAGGTCCACTTGTGGTATCTTTCAACCAAGAAGATCTTGGACCGATTCTCGTCATCTTCGTACAATTTCTCCAAGGAGTCCCAAATCTCTTTGGCAGAATTCTTCTTGGAATAGGACTCTGCCAGAGAGTCTTCCATGCTATTGAGAATCAACAGTTTACAGATACTGTTTTCTCTAATCCATTTTGCCTGCTTGGACTTAGCAGCTGCAATAACTTCTGCGGTTCCGGTTGTTGGAACGATCGGTTCTTCCTCATTCAGCACGTGATCAACTTCCACGAGTTGAATGTTTAAGGTTACTTTCCGTTTCCAGATTTGGAAATGTTCGCCGTCGAATTTCTCTAACTTGTTAAAGTCGGTATTGACGAGCGATGCACGTGAGTTATCCATCTTTTCGATTTAGCTTTGAGATTGTTAGTCCCTTGGCGAACAATCGATGGAAAAACACGAGTTCAAAAACAATTGTAAAGACAATGTTTCCAGCAACAACACCCTAAAGAAGGTGATGTTGTATTACGAGATTCTAAAGAGATTTCGTAATAATTCTCGAAGGCAACAGAACCGTATAACTTCTAAAGAGAAGCGACGGTATTCTCGAAGGCAACAGAACCGTATAACTTCTAAAGAGAAGCGACGGTATTCTCGAAGACAACAGAGGAAGAAGAAAGCCTGCTGGGGTGAAAGATCACCGGCGCTCAAAGCTATATCCGCCTTACGGACAAGCCTCCAGGAACCAGCAAGTTCGAAGAGAACTTTAGAACGCTGGCCAAAAATGTCGACGACTCCTCGGAATAGCAGCAGCACTTCTCTCTCTCTCTGGAAATTCTCTGATTATTTTCTGTCACCTTAGAGAGAGGAGATGCTTCTGATATTATAGGCACGAGATGGGCTTTTCAAATTCTGAACGCACGCCCTGGTTTAATGTCAGATCCGGATTTTCTGGATCTGAGCCATTTCCGGATCTGAGCCCACAAGACCCGCGGACGTTACATAATTTGAACGGCCCACTCGACCCGCTCGACCCGTACGACCCGTACGTCCCGTACGCTCAGTACGCCCCGTACGCCAAAGTGCCATCAAAAAGCCACATTAAGCCTCAAAAGCCCATTAGCCCAAGCCCGAGCCCGAGCCCGAGCCCGAGTCCGAGTCCGAGTCCGAGTCCGAGTCCGAGTCCGAGTCCGAGTCCGAGTCGCTAGGGGCTTAGCTCCAATCTATTTTCATTTTGGCCAAAAGTTGGTTTCTTATTCTCACCTCTATGTAAAATCCCCCCACATGGCACCCTCCATTGGGCCTCAACCCATGTGCATCTCTCTATTCCTTCATAAGTAATATATAGAGATACATATTGGTGTGATTTTCCGATGTGGGACTATCTTTTAACAATAGAATGTTGTGAACACACACAACACATAGAATAAAACACCAACAAATAAATAGAAAGGAGCTAGCAATGTTTGGATTAGTTCATAATGATAATAATAATAAACCCTTAGGCCATCAAAAACATCCTAAAGGCATCACATGGTCACTTAAATAGTATTCGTCTCGCTGTTTTGGAGGCAAAAGTACTGATTAAGTTTACATAATTATCTTTCTCTACCATTTTTTTCTCGATGGATAGCATAGTCAAGTCTTTCAATCTCGCTTGTGACATAGTTGATCGGAGATAACTTTTTATCAAATTCAACTTGAAAAATCTTCTTTCTGTAGATGTAACTGGTATAATCAACAAAATTCTGTAAGTAACATAGGTATTTGGATAACAACCATTCATTTTGTTCAAATAATTCAACACATTTGTTGCTCTTTTTTGCTTCTCCCGGTAAGGAGTATAGTTCTGAAAACAAATATGATCCGTCAATTTAGGCTTTTGTTCAGAATTGGTCTTACATAAAATAGTATTAATTTTTTTTTTTTTGGTGTCCTCTAAAATTTTGTGCCTGAGACAGCCGTCTCGTTGGCCTCATATAAAGTCTTGACATGTCCATGAATGACTTGGTTACTCGAGTGATTTTTTAAGCTAGCTAGCCACCTCAGAATTGTAACAACTTTGCTGCATACTCATTAATTTCTATCAAATTGGTAGAAATATGATCAAAAATCATCTTTTGAGTGGGTTAGCATGGGTGGATCATATGTTATGACCGTTCTGAAATATTTTGCCTTCCAAACTGGCAGGTAGACAAACATGCCAATCACAAAGACACTCGATGCTTTTATGTTGTGCCCTCTGATGGTTCCCGTGTCTGATTTCTCCTACTTCAAGTGCATGGAGAGCTTTGTCGACCGCAACTTTCCCGAGCATGCAGAGTCTTTCAAAAGGAAATATTTCGAAAGACGTCGAACAGAGCCTTCAAATGTGGAGCCCTCAAATACACAGCCTTCAAATACGCAGCCTTCAAGCGCAGAACCTTTAGATGGTGATGGCCAACAGTAGTTGTGAATTTGATTAATCCATGATTCTGTATATATTATTAAGTCGGGTAAAGTGCAAAAAATCACTCGCTAAATTTCTGCCTTTTGCACTAAAAGACTTTTTAGAGTTTTTTTTGCAGTTTACCCCTCCTTAGATTATACATCCGCTCGGTTATGCCCTTCCCGCCAAATTTTAAAAAATTTATACCTAAACTACCCCTCCCCCCTCCCCTCTAACCTCTCCCCCCCCCCCTCCGGCGGCGCTGGCGCCCTCTAACCTCTCCCCCCCCCCCCTCCGGCGGCGCTGGCGCCGGCGAGCCCCCCCCCCCCCCCCCCCCCCCCCCCCCTCGCCGGCGAACAGCCCCCCCCCCCCCCCCCCCCTCCTCCTCCCCCCTCCTCCTCCCTCGCCGGCGAACAGCCCCCCCCCCCCCTCCTCCCTCGCCGGCGAACACCCCCCCCCCCCCCCCCCGCTCCTCCTCCTCCTTCGCCGGCCCCGACCCCCCCCCCCCCCCCCTCCGCCTCCGTCGCCGGTCGCCGGCGAGCGCACCCCCCTCCTCCTCGCCGGCGAACACAGCCGAAGAAGGGGGGGGGGGGGCAGGGGTAAAATTGTCATTTGGGGGCAAAATGAGCTTAATTCATATTTTTGACAATTTTAAGAACATGGGATCTTTTAGTACAAAAAACACAAATTTAACGAGGGATTTTTTGCACTTTACCCTTATTAAGTCTGCTGTATATTGCACTTACTGATCTCCCACTGGTCAGGTTTATGTATATTTTCTTAGATTAGGCAAATTTTTTTAGGCAAGGATTGAGCAGTATCATGTTGGTACTATTCGCCAGGTGCACTTTGATTATGCTGGACATGACTTATTTTAAGAATACTAAAAATTTCAGTTTGCACTTTGATTATTCGCCAGGTGCACTTTGATTATGCTGGACATGACTTATGCTGGACATGTTAGCTCTACGAGTGAGCATTATTAGGTTTTGGATCAAGCACCGAACCGAATAAGATACTTGGTTCGGTTTGGAAAAAAAGTTCAGTTCGGTCTTGGTTTTAAGAATACTAAAAATTTCTTAATCGATTTCTGTCTGAAAACCGAATAAGACTTATTATGCAACACTACCAAAATATGTCAAATTAGCGACAAATTTAGCGACGCCAGTTGAAAACGTCGCTATATTTTGTGTATTTAGCGATGTATGTAAATGACGTCGCTGAACGTCACTATCAGCGACGTTTAGCGACTAGTAGCTATTGTAATTATAGTTTGGAAAGAACAAGTAAAACGTCGCTGATGTATTTTATTCAGCGACGTTTGGCAACATTTAATCATGTGCGTCGCTATACGATTACTAAACAGTGACGTCTAGCGACGTCCTACATAGACGTCGCTAAAAACTTTCATTTAGGGTTCTGGGAACCCAATCGATTTCATTTTATTTCTTAAATTTTCATTCTCCCGCCGAGCGCTCTCGTTTCTCTCCCCCTCTCCCTCTCGTCTCCGGCGATCGCTCCCCCCGACGAGCTCCTCCCCTCCGACGAGGCCTCCCCCCGACGACCCCTCCCTCCGGCGTTGCCTCCCCCCGACGATCGCTCCCTCTCGTTTCTCTCCCCTTCCCTTCGGCGTTGCCTCCCTCCCTCTCGTCTCCGGCGACCGCTCCCCCTGGTGACCTCGTTGTCACTCCTCCACCTTCGACCCCCTCGTCCCTTGCTCCGCTCCGACGACCCCTACCCGACCCAGTCCAGGTATACCTAACCCTAACCCTATCTCTCACTGACACGTTACAGACATTTTCAACCTGTGAATATCGATTTTATACACACACATTTTCAACTTGAAATCTGAGAACAGTGACACCGATTTTGTGGCTTTACTCTTAATTAAGGAAATTACAACGAATCAAAAGTTTTGGTGCTGTGCAAGTGTTATTCTGTCTAATGAATTGGGCGTATGTGGTAAGAAGTTGGTCAAGCATGAAATTGAGTCTATGCTAACATTGGAGATGCACCAATTATGATACATGTGGATTTATTTTATTTAGGCCATTTTGTTGTGAATTATGTTCTAGAAAGAGTGAATGATGGCTATTGTCATAAAAGGATCATTGTCAGGTCTGTTATTATCAAACTTGAATTTGGATTTGCGAGGGACTTTATTTCATTTGTATTCTACATCACCAAGAAATGCAACGGGTCTAATATAATATGACGGTGGTAGTGTACAAATTGATTAACCTTTTGAATGGGTCGACCTTAAAAGTCCTCCTTGTACTTGGGAAGATTATAACCCAGGAAAGTATCGTATTCTTTGGAAGACCGTGTCTTACACTTTGGTGGTATCTAGCCCTTTTTATACACTTTAGCAATATTTGACGAGTTATCTATTGCAAGAATCATACATGTATGAAAGCTCGAAGTCTTGAATAAGGGAATTTATTTATTTTTGTCTTTTGAAAATAATGTATATTTATCATGCGCCACCAATTCTTAAGACTACCACATTAGCACGGGACTCGCACAATAAACAAAGCTCTTTCGCATACGAAGCCCCCATGGATAACAGTTGTCCCCAATGCCCAAGGTGTAGGGGGTAGCTGCAGGATAACATGCGACATAAATGTTGAGCTTCCAAATTACAATCGAACATTTCAGTTCTAACATTCTCCAAATTAGAGTCAAAGAAAGTTGAATTCAAGATAATAGGCAGTGTTCGTATTCATCTACATCTCAGAATTGATCGTATATACAAAAATCAGGCATGTCCAACCCTGGATCAAGTGAAATCAAAGTGAAAAAATGGATGTACTTGACAAACGAACAATGTTATAAGCAGTTAAACACTAAAAGCTAGAAAGAAAAGAAAAAAAAAATCGATATTCACAGGCTACCATATACACATGTTATGCAGTGCCTATGATATGTATGCAAATGGGAATACATGGATATATTCAAGTTATAAATGCAATGTTTGGATAACATATGAAATGTAATGTATAGGTAAGCATTAATGTAGGTAATGACATGTAATCATCGGTGGGGCTGGCTCGGCCGGGAGAGACTGTACCCTATGGCTCGACAACCAACCGGAGAGGATACTCTGAGAGATCCATCTGAGTAGGACGTATACTCTGAGAGATCACCTTTACAAGCACTACAATAAAAAACCCTTTTAATGACGGCTAAAAAGCGTCATTAATGACAAACCATGACGCTTTTTTTCAAAGCAACCGTTATGAAAACGGGTGTTATAAATGTTTTTTAAAAGCGTCATAAAAAACCCATCATGAATAGTTTCTATAAAAGCGTTATGAATAGTTAATATATAGTGCACAATTCAGAACAATTTTAAAACGTCATGAATAGATAATATGTATAGGCTCAATGCACCACATTTATAACACTTTATACTATTCAAATTAGCATATTTATAATGCTCTATACTGCACAGTATATATTACATTCCAAAAACTTAACATTATATATCACCATATTTATTACATTTCTCAAAATATAGTACATATCAACATCTTCATTACATTGAATATCCAAATACATATATATATATTTACAACTACCAAAATTGTCCACATCAAAACTTGGCCATATCAAAACTGTCCACAGAACATGTAGCAAAATCCTGAAAAAGATAAAAACAAGGTTCAATATACTTTGAAATGTAATGTGAAAATTGCAAGAAACGAAGGACTTGTACACATTGGACTAATTTCTGGATTACTTGTAGCAAGTACATGTGGGTCAAAGAGCACGATGATCAATGATCCAAGTCACAACAACCATTGACTGGAACACCTAGAGATTTTGCTGACAGTCTACATGCAGCCCAGAGAAAGGCAGCACATATAATATTTGAAAACATACAGTTTCAATCTTTAGATAAAAAGAAACTTTTAAAGGGACAATTGTGCACCCCTAGGAAACATGTACAGTAGTCACACTACAAAATCAATGTCATTTCTGTGACGGACAAATTTAGGACAAGACAGAGACATAACAAATTTGGTGCCATGTTGTCTTGTAAAGTTTTGGCAAGGACAAGACACAGACATAACAAATTTGGTGCCATGTTGTCTTGTAAAGTTTTGGCAATCGTCGTCTTGCCAAGTTTTTGTTAGTGCAACATACTACGAATGCATACTTCCTATGTTAACATTGGGAACAGTTCAGGCACCTAAGCAAATATAAGAAATTAGCTCCCAAGATTATAATACTTCCAACTACAACAGTTCAGGCACCTAAGCAAATATAAGGAATTAGCTCCCAAGATTATAATACTTCCAACTACACAAGTAGCAAAAGCCTGATACTTATTAGGAACAATTCAAATTCATAATACGTATTTAATATCCAAATGCTGAACTGCATAAATTCTTCATGAGAAAGGAGTTAACATACAGAATGCCTACATTGAGGTAATGCTCTTCGTACGAGTGTGATGGCACGAGGAATTACCTGCAAGGCCATATTTCTGGAGAAAAGAGAATGTAGTAGCAGCATCCCAATCATACCTAACATAAGTAGATCACATCAAATAAATAAAAAAAATAAAATCACACTTTAAAAATTAAAATAAATCGATCAACTTGTGACACATTACTGGTGCTTAGTAGGTTCTTGAGGTTTAGGTTCGATCAGTAGAGTCCCTGAAAAAACAAAACCAGCATCATTTAATTATTTGAATTGCCATTTCCATAGACACAGGCGAGTATTCTACGGATCTAAAACTCAAAATAAAAAGACACCTAGGACTTTCACATTAAAAGCTACTGATTGGAAGTAAAAACATCATGCCCTGAATTTATGCAAGAAACAGGAGTTAACTTCCATATAATAAATTTTGATACATCTTCACAAGCATGCCAAAATACCCAGTAAAATAGCAAACACTTGTAAATACATGTTTTCTAATTCATGTTCTCTTAATAATTAAAAGTGAACTTATACCTTTGAATCCAATTTTCTTCTTCCAGTCAACAGCTGCTTGGAGAAACTTGGCCTGAAAATGCAAATGTCACACCTTAATATTCACAATAATCATATCATTCACATATCAAAACAAATGCCTGAAAATGAAAATGCAAATGCAAATGCCTGAAAATGAAAATGCAAATGCAAATGCCTGAAAATGCAATTTTCTTCTTTCAGCCATTTGCCTATGCTATCATGAACTCTACATACTCTGTGACATATGATCGATTAATGGTTACACTATTCTTTCACTGTTAGTGAAACTTCCTAAAATTTGAGCATATTTTCAAACTAGTGCATATATGAAAAAAAATTGTTGACACTTAATTAGACTGATCTCATGTTCTTATGACAATAGAAATTGTATGATCTTAAATTTCAAAAAAAGGAGTAAATAAGAGAAATTTGGCCTATACCACCTTAAAGAATTGTCCCAAAGTCCATATTGGCTAGCTCCCTCATTCACTACTGGTTATCCATGTTGAGTTGACGATTGCGATCCGATATAGACCATACCGGCTAGCTCCTGCTTCAAATTTCAGGATTCTCAACTCTTCCAAGTTACAGTTCTCGCAAATTAACTGTTGAAAATCACAATACTAGTAGAAATCCATATCAAGATTTGTTTCAAGACATTCACCTCTCTTTGTAGAGCCTCGCTGAGTCATACTCGTTCAGTTGAGTCATACGGTTCTATGTCCTAAAGCAACGTTTTGAGTATGATGTTAAAGTTAGGTAGTTGTGCGGAAAAGAGAGAGTACCACAAAACAATTTATCAAACACCTTGTGTGCTTCTGAAGGAGGGATCTTTGGACCCACCGAGTCGGATGTGCGGTCAGTACCAGATCTTCTGAAGGAGGGCCCCCTCGATGTCGGAGCTTCACGATGCAGCGGGTGTCGTCGGGATCGCCCTCGTCGATCTGCATCAGGATCTTGATCTCGTCCATGGTCGCCTCTAATATTGCACCCTCTTCTGCACCTTCAGAGCAACGAGGGCGATCCAAGTGGTGCAGAAGACCTCCAGGAGTCCATGGGGGCACACTGCCGAGTTCATGGTTCCCTTTGGAGAGAAAAAAAAGTTAGACAGCTTTATTCTAGAGCTGAGGATTTTGGAGGAATATAGATGAAAATTTGGGCGGCTTTGGAGAGAACCAAAAATTTGGACAGCTGATCAAAAAGTTTGGGCGGCTGACCAAAAAAATTTGGAGCTCGGTCAACGACTTCTTCCTCACGATAGGCGGGGCGGACTTCTTCGACGTGGCGGGCTTCTCGGTGCTGGAGTTGAGGCTGTTGGGGTCGTTGCCCCGCTTGCCGGGTTTCAGCTTGGGGGAGATGGGAGGGGAGTAGGGCTTGGAGGTGGTGATGTTGGTGGCGGTGGTACTCAAGGAGATGGTGATGGAAGAGGACAGGGACCTCTGGATGGACTTCTTGAGCCGTCGAGCCGCCATTGGGAGGGAGAGGACGAAGAGGGGTCGGGAAGAAGCGCGAGAATAGGGAAGAGGAAGGAGAGGGAGAGCGCTGTGAGCACCCTGAATTTTGGGTTGATTTTTTTAATTTTTTCTGATTGAATTAGTTTCTATAAATAAATCATTCTGTTTATTTATTTTAAATGTACTTTTCTGTGCCTTTGATATTTGGAGTATCAGGGATGTTCAACTCTGGAAACCTTCTTCACGAGTTTTGTAGTGGACAAAATTACCTTCATGATGGTATATAATGTCCCATCCAAACTTGTTCCCTTGTACTCTTTTCTCTTTGCAGAACTTCGGGTCGATTTAGACCATTTGATCATTAATTAATTTTTCCACTCTTTTTTTTTATTATTATTAGCACGTTACCGTGACTTTTGATTTGGGAGCACCATACCAGTCATTTTCTTGAAACCAACTCATCATGCATGATCTACTCGAGACGCTCTTCACTCATGACCTTCGTGTCCCACTCAAACACACCATTTGTGCTCCATTTTGTTTACACAACTTTTCTGACACGTGACCCGATTTTATTTTACTCCACGGTATCACATTCATTTTCCAACTTGATTTGTGGGTACCCTGTCGACCAAAACCTGTCAGCCCCAAATATGAACATGGCCCACATTGAGCCTACTACCCGCATGACACTTGTGTCCCATTTATTGGAATTCCCACATGCTACTTATTTATCCATGATTATAAACACCTATTTAATTCAATTATTTTACCATGTCTGATTTTGATCCAATCCGGCTCCACCAAGTCCAGCCCAACTTCGTGCTACCCTCCATCATGACACCCTCAGCCTCATTATCCTTGAAAAATATTAAGTACCCTATTCTAGCTATTTTTAATATTTAATGGAAATTTCTGTTTATTAAAAATCCCTAGGAATGACCTATTTCCTACAATTAACCCTAGCCATTGGATATTCCTATTAATCCTAGCCATTAAAATCCCTACATGTAATTCACCCACACCTCCCTAGCCTAGTGGTCGGCCCTAAAATCTGTGAGAGAATATTTTCTCTCTCATTAACTATTTACACTCATCTCTCTCTCCAACTCCCATTATTCACCACACCAACAGCAGCTCTACATAGACCGAGCTCCTAATGGCCGAGCCCAGCCTCGTCGGCCGGACCTCATCCTGGCCGAGCTCAGCCCGCCACCACCATCCTTCTCTCCTCCTTCCTCTCCACATCACCTCTCCACCACCATCAATATCATCAACAACCACCACCACATCCACTTTAATCCGACGCCACCACCTCTACCAGTCGACCGTGCACCGACCACCCCCGCCGTCGTCGGGCCAGGCCAGGACGCGTGCCGCCGTGCCTTCGCCGGCCAGACCAGGCCGCGCACAGCCGAGCTCAGCCACGCACAGCAGCTGCAGCAGCAGCGAGCTTGCTGCCGGCCTTGGTCGCGAGTACGGGCGTGGCCGCCGCCGGCGTGGCCGCCGTGGCCGACCCCCTTGGCCGGGAGCACCCCCGGGGTAGGCCCCGTGGCCTTTGTTCCTCTCTCCGACGCGTATCGGAGGCGATCCGTACGTTTGGCACGGGTTCCCGTCGTGACGAGCCTGGAAACAAAACTGAAATGCCGCCCCGTGCAGCAACTTCGCGTATGATTTTCGAGTAATCCGACCGTTGGATCGGCAATTTCTTCACTCCGTCACAATCTCGGTATATCCACCTTCACTCCTGTCAATTTTCGTCAGTTAATTTTATCGTTTGATACATCAAAACCGGCCACCAAGTTGACCGTTTAAATTGTATAAATTTTGGACAGTTTCGCGGAGCCAACTTCGTCAGCTTGTACCTCCTCCACCGCAGCTCCATTTGGCGTGCTACCGGTTCCTATACGAAGCTGGTATAACCCTCTTACTACCCCTCCAATTTCGTTTCATTATGAGCTTGTTTGATTGGTTGAATTCGACGCCAAAGTTGGCCGTCCGAATTCGTAATTTCCAACTTGTAAAATTCTATTTTTGAACACGGGACTCCAGATTTCATTTCTGACACCACTAGTAGACTCATGGCGTCGTTCTGGCATGTTTTCATATAAAATTTGTTAGATTTGGAGGACGTGGACCCTGGCACGCATTTCGGTGTAAAGTGGGTCCCACAGTCCGAGTCAACGAGACTTTTTGACGCCGGCTCATCGGAATCCAATTCCGGATACACCGTTGAGTTCGTATCGTCATTCTGGACTCGTTGACATATAATTTGCTAGGTTTTAGTGGACATTGATTCCGACACGCATTTCGGTGCAAGTCGGATACCAATATCCGGGTCAACGGGTCATTTTGAGATCGGCTCATCGGAATCCAATTCTGGATATACCTTTGAGTTTGTATCATCATTCTGGATTCGTTGACATATAGTTTGCTGAGTTTTGAGAACATTGGCTCCGGCATGCATTTTCGTACAAACCGGAATTCTAATGTTCTGGTCAACGGACCAAATTGAGATCGGGTCAACGGAATCCAATTCTGGATATACCGTTGGGTTCGTATCGTCATTTTGGTTTTGTGAACATATAATTTATTATATTTTATAGACTTATTTTCTTGCACATTTTTCGGTGCAAAACGGCTCCGACACGGATACCGTTTTTGACCCGAAATTACCTTTTTGCCCTTGTGTCCAAATTGGACCGATGGATAGGCTATCCTAGCTAATTTGACCATTCTGGACACATTGGCGATGTTTATTTCATCATCCGACAATATTTGTAGATAGTTCTCTATGTATCACCCTTTTATTATAATTAATTCTTATAATATTCGTATTTCGGGATTAGTACAACGAAACTGACATCAGTCAATTTCAGGGATCTCACATCGCTAAAATTGCAAAGATGGACACGTGGATCATTATAATAAGATTATTAACCTTACCGTTGATCATCTTATCTCGATTTGCGTGTCGTAAGTTTCGACGTACGAATAACGAAGTACACTTTATATCTTTAATAATTAGACTAGAATTGACCCTGTTTGACCAGAGTTGACCAGTTGACCAAAAGTCAACTGTAGGTCAACACTTGACTTAGTTTGACTAGATTGTTGACCGGAGTTGACCTAGAGTTGATTTGACTTAGAAGAGCCTAGAAGAATATAGATTGCTTGTAGAAATTCATTTATTACAACTCGAACACCTTGTAACCTGTGTTGCTTTAAATAGGACTCTGTGGCTTCAGTTGGACCCCTATACCTATCAGCTGTTCAGGTTATCAGGCGAGTACATTCTCTGATCATTTCATATCCTGTTTAGGATTATATTTCCTGCTTTAGATTACTTTACATGATGCTGACACATTGGAAATACGAATTAGTACTATATGGATCTTGTCGTGCGATATTATCCCCTTAGCGGATACATCGGGTATTTCGTGTTCGTGTACTTTATCATGAGCATCGTGTACTCCTTGTGTTCGTGCTTTTCGTGTACAAATCGTGTGAAATCGTGTATACTCATGTGCTCACATGATCTTCGTGTGCGACTATACTTCGTGTGCAATAACATATCTTGGCTAGATCCTTGTGTATTGATTGGGGCGGGGGAGTAGAAGTGGTTATGTAATCAATCCAGTAGATTACTCGTGTACAACCTCTGTAGATTATTCGTGTACAACATCGTGCCGTTTACATAACCATCTTGTGCTCTGAATCACTAGTCACTGATAGTTCTCTATATACTGTAGCTATTTACTTACAGTCTCTCCCTTTTTTTATCATGTTATTCCTTCAGTTTCCTGTATCTTACTCTCTAGCATGTTTATATTTCCTAGCCTGTTATGATTTGTTGAGATGTACTGTACTCGCTCCTGTCCTGATTGGACCTGTTGATAAATTTTACAGATAGCTTGGAGGTTGTCTGCTAGCCTAGAGGAGACACAGTAGATGTTGTATAGATAGCTAGGATCTTTCTTATAGCTTATTTTCAGTTGTCTTGAGTTGTATTTATTCTATGGATTACTGTATTGAGCTTTCAGATGTTCTCTGGATTTGTGTATCTTAGACACTTAGACTTCTATCTGCTATATCTCTTTATGGATTTCATGTTTTATCTATCTTTTATCATGCTCTACCTTAGATGTGATTGAGACTGTATCTGCTATGTCACCTCCATTCGGAGAGTATATAATGTACATGTACCTTTATATTGTTAGATGTTTGACCTAGGATAGCGTTCTACCGCCGACACTGCGGCGTAGGCTGGATGTACCCACGTCTCGTGCCCTTACTCTAGGGTGCAGGTCGTGACAAACGCGGAGAAGAGGACGAGCAGAACCCTAATGCTCCTCCTTCGTGTTCTTGTCGATCGCGTGCGCAGCGGCCTCGAGCTTGTCCTGGAGGGCGACGAGGAGCGTGAGGCCCTCCTCGAAGATTTTGGATCTAGGGTTAGGGTTTTGGAGTTAGAGGAGATGAGGGAGAAGAAAGGAGGAGAAGGAGAAGGCCAGAATGTTTTGGGGGAGAGGCGGGCTATAGCAAGGATTTTGCCAACAATTAAACTTAAAAAATATTACAAGTTTGCCACCGCTCTAATTATTAATAACGCTTTGTTTTATAAACGTTATAAAAAGCCCAGAATTAGCCTAAACCGTCATAGAAAAAAGGTATTTCGAACTTTGATGACGCTTCTTTATCAGCCGTCATGAAATCCACTTATCAAGTGTCATTAATAGGTCTTTTTGTTGTAGTGAAGAATGATATCAGTAGTGGGATTGAGTGTTGGAGGATATATTATCAGAGTATACGTCCTACTCAGATGGGTCTTTCACCGTTACTATTTTTTTCTGACAGCACGTGCTCCGTCAACAGATTCTTGCTCTGAGCCAAAACTTTGCCCCGGAGCTCAAGTGGACATCCTTCGTGTAGAGCTCGAGTGAGAGGTTCCTAACAGCATGGTGGTGTAGGAACCCTAGAGGGGGGGTGAATAGGGTCAAGCTAACTAATCAAGCACTTAGCACAAGCTAATGGACAATTTAAAAATATAAGTGCAAGAGAAGAAGCAATAACAATACCGACACACGATATATCCTGGTATCCTCCCAAGAGGCACTCCAGTCCCGGAACTCTCTCCGGCTTTAATCCACTATTTGAGTAAATAGTTATACACGAGTTTGGATCTGAAGAACTCGCCAACTTCTTACACGAGAGCTTTAATCCGAAGGCCTCTCCGACTTCAACCGAGAGTTTGGATACGAAGACTCTCTAATTTCAACCGAGAGTTTGGATACAAAGACTCCCCAACTTCAACCTTTCACAATAGGTTTTGATCTCCTTATACAATAAGATGAAGATCTCACTTTTCAACTCAATAACTCTAACACAATTTGTGGATGGCAAATGAAAGCTTTGTAGAGTTATTTGTGGATAGGCTTTCGTAGTTTAAAAATTTTTAGGCTCAAAAGCATCAACCTTGAATGAAGGAGTTCAAGGCTATTTATAACCAAAGTATTGAAAAGAGCCTGTAGAAGCATGGAATTTCACAACCAGAAAGCCCATGCGCCAGACACTACATGCGCTAGAACTCAGACGAAGAACTTCACAGCAAAGTCAATAAATATAGACATTTGAAGGACTTTTCATTATATATAAAAGTCTATTACATGTCTAGAAAAGGTTGTACAAAGGAGAATTTCTACAAAGGAAAGATCCTAAGTCTACAGCCAGTGGCCACCATGCGCCTCCAGTTAGGCGCAGCAGTCATCATGCGCTGCCAGTCACCATGCACTGTCAGTCAAGCGCAGCAGACATCATGCGCCTCCAACCAGGCGCATCCCACCATATCTTCAGCATCTCAGTCATGTGCATCCAGCTCAGTTGTGTGCATCCCTTCAGCAGCTCAGTTGTGTGCATCCCTTCAGCCAAATTCTTCCAGCCAGGCTCACCTGGCCGAGCAGAGTCCAGTTATGTGCCGCTCTTCCAGCCAGGCTCACCTGATAAGTGCTTCGCCAAGCAAAGCATTTAACCCTCTGGCTGGAACCAAGGAAGAGAAGAGCACCGCAAATGCTGTGGCCAGGGGAGGCTTCGAAAGAGCCTCCAAAGCCGAAGGAAGACCGTGATCGAAACCGCGGCTAAAGGAGCAGCTTTCAACACGATCAAAGTGGGGCGACACCCACTTTGAAGGAAGAGAGAGCCTAGCACCGCCATTCCGATCTACGGCTCTTCCGGAATAACGGAGACAAGGCTCGAGCATCCCTATCTTTGGATGCAACAGGCACCTTCCGCCTGCCTCAGAAGCCCTCGACTCCGTCTTTTGGATGTAACAGTCACCTCAAGAGCACCGAAGACAACACAGCGTCTCATCTTCACCCTCGGGAGCACTTCGTCAATAGAATGCACCCGCATGTTCAAGTTCATGTTGGAAGTACGTGAGGGAATGAGAAGCAAATCTTCTCTCCAGGCCACTATTTATATGCCGGGCAGATCAAACCCACACGCCAAGTGGATGGCCCTCCGAATTCCGTGCAATGAATTTACATTAAATGGATGAACCGGACGCCTCGAATTCAGCCAAACGGCTATTTATGGCACTCGAAGAGCGAGACAGTCGCATCATTAAAAGACATGTCCGATGCGCCAGCCAGACAGTGCATCACACGGACGCGTCCTTCGGCATCAGGCGCATCACACAGACGCGCCCTACAGTACTTGTCACGACCCGCTCCCGAATAATCGGACACGAGTCGGACACGCCCAGCCTTTGTCGTTAGACACGACAAAGTAAGCTGTACCAGAACTAGGGAAGATCTAACAAGTCAAGTAAATGAGAAGTAATGTCACAGCATATCTATAAACGATCCCAGAATATTCAAATACATGTCTAAGCATTTTATTATTACATTTATCCAGAAATGTAACTAAAGTCTGACTAAAGTCTCAAAAGCAGGAAAGACAACTAAATGGAAGATAACTAGGCTTCTGCAGCCTCTATGTCACAAGCAGCTCCAGCTGGCTCAAGGAAGGCAGTATCCTGTCCATAGTATGTGTCACATAAAGCCTCCATCTCACCTATCATAACATATCCAGTCAGGAGCGGAGCAAAGCACAGTTCTAGGTAATGAACAATAACATAATGATATGGAAAGTAAATGCTGGAAGAACAGGATAAGAACAAGTATGTAAAGAACATGAAGATCATGAACTACTGCTATAAAGATACATGAAAGATCACGACAATGTAAGATGCAGTAAAGATCACGACTAATATCAAGATCAGGATCAAGAGAAACTAATGTAAGAACAATATCCTGAACATGTGTTTATATGTTTGAAATACTACTTAGATATGTGACCGGCTTGGGTAAGATCATGAAAGAACATGAAAGGATCCTGAAAGATCATGTAATGGTACGGCTTAGGACCCGCGTGCACTGTGCGAGGCCTAAGCTAAAGATCATGAATAAGTATCCGGGTTTGGTCACATATCTAGAGTATTTCCCCACCCCAAGATTCAAGTAAGAACATGAAAGAACAAGTAAGATCATGAAAGAACAAGTAAGATCATGAACGTGTCGCAATGTGTCAGCAATAAAGAACAAGAAAATGCACTGAACAAAACCATAGAATGTACTTGCCTTGCTCCAGAAGGTACGTGTGAACAATGGAAGCTGAATATCCTCCTGGTTTATATTGGTACAAGTTGGTTAATAACTAAACAGGCTCTAAACTGGTATAAATCTGCTAGGAATATTATTATACAGTTAAAACCAATACATTTAAAAAAGGTACTAAACTCTATAGAAATTAACTATATAATATTAAGTACACCATGGTTGTAGAATTTATAAATTGGAACACAATTTTAAACTCAACCATAGGACTCAAAATTGAGCTTGGCATCTTTCCTGGACTCACCATCTAGAAATCACTCTCAATTGGTCCAACAAGCCTAGTAAGCTAGCTTCATACAATTGAACTCATCAGGACCCAACTTCTCTATCCAACATTCAAGTCCAACACTCTAAAGAAAACACAGTCCAGTAACTATACTTAATGTTTCCACTATTGATCATTAACCACATTGACAATAGATTACATAAAACTACCTATGAAATTATAATATGCTATAACAGGCCATAAACATCAAACTGAAACAGGGTTCAGTGAGTTCCCAGGTTTCAACATAGAAAAAATAGTACAACAAATAAAATTTCCGAAACTGTTGTCCACAACCCAAAATATTCTTACTGAAGTTAGTACATTTTAGCATTCCAACTCCATAACAGAGATTAAGAATTCATCAAAACTCATCATAGGATTTAATACAATCCAACAACCAAAATCGTAAATAATCGAAAACAATTTCCAATTTCACAACTGAATTTAAATCAAGGAACAATTGGTATAGTTTGCTCCCTGCTACTCCCAATTATAACAGCAAATAAAACTCAACACCATATCAACACAACACCATATCAACAGTTGTTTCCCCCCTCACTTGAAATACAGAACATAAGGAAAACTTGAACCAATTTGCTCATAAGTCGATTTCCTGCTGGCTACTAAGAACTCAAGCCAGGAGGAAAAGAAAACATATCAATAAAATCCAACCCTCATAATTGAATCAAAATATTAAACTAGAAAATAAGGAAGAACTGTAGAATCACAATCAACAATCTACCGTTACAGAAAGTTATACAAAACTTAATTAAATACAAATAAGATTTATACAAAAATAAGACTCTGCTGGTTCCAATCTCGGCACGCACACTTTGACACGGTCATCACCTCGATCAATCACGAACAGCAAGTACACCCCAAGGTCAGACACACTCCTATCTCTTGCCATTGCTACAACTTCAATCCAAACCGACTTCAATGACAGTCATTCCTACACACGAACAACACCTGGACTTGGCCAACACTTGGACACGACACAAACAGAATCTTGGATACGTACTCCTTTATACTGCTACAGTCACCCCACGCCATATTGATACTGCAACTCCAGTCCAATCTCACATAATCACCGGACACGAATCCACAACAATCATGAACGGGACACGATCATGACACATGCAACGAACACAAACATTTGAGATTTACAGAACGCGACTAGGTACAAATTACAGAAGAAGAAATCGAGTTAGGGATCGAGATTTACCTACTAGATTCAGAATCGTGCCTCGAGGACGACATCGATCCATTCGTCGAGAAAGGGGGGTCCTCGCTCGGCCCGAGATGTCCTGCTATAGTCGTCGACCGGGAAGGATTTTGTCGCCGAAAGAGAAGATGCCTCGCCGTCGTCGCCGAGAGAAGGAACGGATCGTTGGAAGATGGCTCCACCTTGGTGGCCGCCGACGTTGTGGAAAAACCACCGCCGTCATCGGTGGAACCCGCTGGAATGGAGATCTGGCTGGGGTCGCGCCTAGCCGCCGTCGGAAAGAGCCAACCACTGCTGCTCCCGTGGCTGAGACAACCGCCGCTGGAAAAAGGTTGCCGACAATCGCCGCCGCCTGGCTTGATCGCCGCCGCCCGCTGCTCGGTTAGGGTTAGGGCTCGAATAAATTTGGGACGAGAAGAACAGAGGAAGAAAAAAAAAATGATTCTGATCTCTCTCACTTCAGATTTTTTTTTTCTTTTTTATAAAACAAAGTTTGTACATTTGCAAAAACACCCCCCCGCTACAATCATTTTTGTTTAAGTCCTTCTGATTAAGGAAAAATTTTATAAAAACCCTTCTCCTTTTCATTATTAGATGAGATCCATAAAAATCAGTTAGAAGAGCAAGTGGTGGGCCCCACGTTTGTTACAACAAACTTGAATTGAAAATCCTGCTATTAAATCAATTTCCCTCCAAGTATAATCAGAATATTTATTCGAAAATAGTTAATCATAATTGTTCAAGGGGAAAATGTTTAATGCGACTTGTAATATTTTTATCAGGAAAATTTTTTAAAAATCCACGAAAAATGAAAAAGTGGAGTTACAAATCTCTCCCCCTTGAAAAATTTCGTCCTCGAAATTCGAGAGACAACAAAACAATATCAAAGTAAATCTCAAGAAGGTTCAACACAATTTATTTATTGTATTTAAAATTCTCAATATCAAAGTACACTCAAGTAAATAAACTGGGATAGCGCTTCCGCATCTCGTACTCGCGCTCCCATGTGGACTCTCCTGGAAAGTGGTGTCTCCACATGACGCGGATAAGTGGAATAGTCTGGTTTCGCAGGCGCTTTTTCCTCCGATCAAGGATCTCCACCGTGCTCCTCGTAAGTCAATCTCGGGCCCACCTCCAGCTCGGAATAGTCCACCACATGGCTTGGGTCTGGAATGTAACGTCGAAGCTGAGATACGTGGAAGATGCTGTGTACTCCCTCCAAGCTAGCTGGAAGCGCTAGTCGATACGCCACCTCGCCAATCCGTGCTGACACCTCGAAAGGCCCGATGAATCTCGGACTGAACTTTCCGCCTCTGCCAAACGAATGCTGCCTCTGGTCGGCGAGATTCTTCAGGAACACTCTGCTTCTAACTGCGAACTCTGGTGACCATCTGCTGTTGTCCGCCTAGTGCTTCTGTCGATCCATGACACACTGAGCCTTGAGGCCAAGTACACACAAGAAGTTTGAGATATCACGCTTGACAAGGATCGAGGATTAAATAGTCACGAAGTGGAAGGAAATTTAATTACAACTTAGAGGAGCAAAATCATGAAGACATAAATATTAAGTATGATCAAAATCGATAGTTTAACACAGGTGGCTAGCATAAGATAGGAAAATCATGGTCGGACAGACGTGATTTAAGATCAAAATTTAGACAAGACACAAACGAAGTATGGAATCAAAATCTGGCAATATATAATTTTGAGGAATTCAGTGATCTAACGATAAAATGCTAGAAGGAAAAATTTAGCAAGGGTTGAATGAGGAGAAGTACGAAATACTCAGGAGATACAGTATCAAATCAGGGTGAACATGCAAGGATTTGTGATTCTCAAAAAACCAATAATCATATAAAAAGGAAATATAGTCTCCAGAATACCCAAGAACATGTTGGTATCTGAAATCACTTTGCTTAGAATCCCTACCCCGCCAGTATATATCTGACTGCAGTGGACTTTCGGCTCCGTGACTCAAATAACAATATGTCACCGAATAATCTGTCAACCTTATTCATTTTCCAACAATCATTGACGAAGCTACCCAAGAGATCAGGGTATGAAGAATATAGCAAGTCTCGACAGTACTCAAAAACCTATGATTGCCTGAAATCACTTCAACTTAAAGTTCATGCCTCGCCAGTGCGCTACTGGCTGCAGTGAACCCTCAGTCTCCATAATCCAGCTAATGGCTGCAGCGCGCAACTGTCATGCCATAATAGGTCATCGAATAGCCTCTCGACTTTATCCCTAGGAATTTCAAAAGAGTTTCAAGGAATTCAAAATGAGTTTCAATAGTCCAAGTCATGAAGATGGGAAAGTTACCTGACTGTTAGAATACAAGGATTTATTAGGTACTAAGAGACGACAAGGGATCCAATCAGTGAATACAAAAGGGCAACCAGGGAGATTTAAAATTTCAGACAGGACGAAGTTTCAAATTAGAATATAAACTGATATCTGGAATGGTAACAAGATTTAGTACATGGACTTAATCCCAGATAGGTAGCAAAATCTCAAGGTGACATAAAAGCACGATACCGGATAGGAAACATGTTTCAAATTAAGAAATAAAACCTTGAATAGAAAATTTCAACAAGGAAACAAGGTTTAGAATAGTGACTAGAAAACAGGTTCCAATAGGAGACAAGGTATTGGATTGTAAATATGAAACAAGCGAATCTCAATAGCAAACAAAATTGTAAATAGAGGACAATTTCCGAATAAGTCAAAAATAGGAAATAGAATCTCAAACAAGCATCAATAGAAGCGAAGGTTCAAACAAGGTTTCAAAATAATATTTCAAATAGGAATAATTCTGGAATAGTACAAGTTCGATTAGCAAACAGAATATCAATAAACGAGTAGGAACAAGTATCCATGAAACAAGCTAAATCTTGGATAGGAGACAAGATCGAAACAAAATAGTGGACCAACAACTCTCGACTAGAAAATCAAAGTCATGAATGAGGAAACAAATCTCGAATAGGAAATGAAATCTTCAAAACTCTCAAGGAATTTGCAACAATGTCTTGAATAGGACTGAGCTTTAAACAAGTTTCGAATGAGGAACAGGATTTCAAAATAAAATATCGAGAAACGATTAAATATCAATAACACGAAGTTTGATAAATGAACAAAATTTGCAAATAGGAGCCATCACTAGGAAACAAGGTCAGGAATGATGAATAACGGTATCGAATAATGAATTTCAAACAATTATCGATTTGGGGATCTGAAACAAGTTTGTCGAATATGAAACAATATCTTGAAATAAGTTTCGAACATCAATCAAGGTTCCCAAAATAGAAACAAGAAGTTTCAAAAAAAATGATCAATGTGTTGGGAGGAATTTAAGGAAAGACTGGATTATTAATCAAGATACATGGTTTCCCAACCATGCAAAAGAAATCTTCTGTCTTCAGTCTATCTTCAGTGTTCTTCCGGGACTGGAATCTCTTCAACCTTCTTCAACTGTCCTGTCGTAGGCCGGTCCTTGCGGTAGTGCTCCATGCTGTTGTTGAATTTGAAGAGGCGGGTCCTTCTGTGGTACTAGCGCTCCTCGTGCTCGTCCTTGGGCAGTGCGATTAGTGGCCTCCGGGAAGTCCTTGACTTGGTGGGCAGACGATCTGCAATGTAGGCATAACCTTCGTCTTTTAAAGCACTCCTCGAAGCGATGTCCTGGATGGCGGCAGAAAGCACAATTGGTTATCATCTGAATCTAAGTCTGGATCTCCCACTAGGGCTGAAACGCAGAGCCTCTGATAGGAATATATGGTTGCTGGCGTGCTGGCTGGTGAGATCTGCTCCTGATGATGCGACTGGTGATGTGACCGAAGAAATGCTGAGTGTTGTGACGCTTTGCGGGTCCAGGGTAGTTGTTGTCTTTGTCATAAATCTTCATGTCTCTCAGGTGCTTCAGCTTTCCGTCTCATTCCATTGTCTGTGTTATATTCTGAATCTTTTGGCTAGTGGCTTCAGTCTTCAGAGGAGTCGGATCCTTCAAAACTTGGATGATCTTCAGTTGCGACTCCAGGTTCTCGATCTGCTCCTCGATGCAAAATATGTACTCGGTGTCGGAGAAGTCCAAAGGTCTAGAAGTCTGGAAAGCATAAGTGAAAAGTGCATTCACAAGTCTGGCTTGGAAAATGACGGCTTGCTCTCTCTGGGTATCAAGGAACTCTTCGATCATCTTCGTCAACCACGTACTACCCATGGGGATAGTAGGGACGACCTACGGGATGGAAGCTTGGAGACCTCAAGTATAGGTGGATCAACCGTTCCGGTGTCGCGTGCTTGAATTATCTGAAAAACAGAAAACTGTTAAAATAACCTAGACCTAAATACAACAAGTATTTATAGAATATTAAAATACCTGATGCACCTGATATACCTGATATACCCTTATTTCCCGATTTTCCTATGCTGTGATCAAGTTTCCCTAGTGTAATCAAGTCCCCCAATAGTACGCTAAGACCTAGGTACCATTAGGATGGACCTGCATGGGCCACCACTAAAAACATGTCACGACCCGCTCCCGAATAATCGGACACGAGTCGGACACGCCCAGCCTTTGTCGTTAGACACGACAAAGTAAGCTGTACCAGAACTAGGGAAGATCTAACAAGTCAAGTAAATGAGAAGTAATGTCACAGCATATCTATAAACGATCCCAGAATATTCAAATACATGTCTAAGCATTTTATTATTACATTTATCCAGAAATGTAACTAAAGTCTGACTAAAGTCTCAAAAGCAGGAAAGACAACTAAATGGAAGATAACTAGGCTTCTGCAGCCTCTATGTCACAAGCAGCTCCAGCTGGCTCAAGGAAGGCAGTATCCTGTCCATAGTATGTGTCACATAAAGCCTCCATCTCACCTATCATAACATATCCAGTCAGGAGCGGAGCAAAGCACAGTTCTAGGTAATGAACAATAACATAATGATATGGAAAGTAAATGCTGGAAGAACAGGATAAGAACAAGTATGTAAAGAACATGAAGATCATGAACTACTGCTATAAAGATACATGAAAGATCACGACAATGTAAGATGCAGTAAAGATCACGACTAATATCAAGATCAGGATCAAGAGAAACTAATGTAAGAACAATATCCTGAACATGTGTTTATATGTTTGAAATACTACTTAGATATGTGACCGGCTTGGGTAAGATCATGAAAGAACATGAAAGGATCCTGAAAGATCATGTAATGGTACGGCTTAGGACCCGCGTGCACTGTGCGAGGCCTAAGCTAAAGATCATGAATAAGTATCCGGGTTTGGTCACATATCTAGAGTATTTCCCCACCCCAAGATTCAAGTAAGAACATGAAAGAACAAGTAAGATCATGAAAGAACAAGTAAGATCATGAACGTGTCGCAATGTGTCAGCAATAAAGAACAAGAAAATGCACTGAACAAAACCATAGAATGTACTTGCCTTGCTCCAGAAGGTACGTGTGAACAATGGAAGCTGAATATCCTCCTGGTTTATATTGGTACAAGTTGGTTAATAACTAAACAGGCTCTAAACTGGTATAAATCTGCTAGGAATATTATTATACAGTTAAAACCAATACATTTAAAAAAGGTACTAAACTCTATAGAAATTAACTATATAATATTAAGTACACCATGGTTGTAGAATTTATAAATTGGAACACAATTTTAAACTCAACCATAGGACTCAAAATTGAGCTTGGCATCTTTCCTGGACTCACCATCTAGAAATCACTCTCAATTGGTCCAACAAGCCTAGTAAGCTAGCTTCATACAATTGAACTCATCAGGACCCAACTTCTCTATCCAACATTCAAGTCCAACACTCTAAAGAAAACACAGTCCAGTAACTATACTTAATGTTTCCACTATTGATCATTAACCACATTGACAATAGATTACATAAAACTACCTATGAAATTATAATATGCTATAACAGGCCATAAACATCAAACTGAAACAGGGTTCAGTGAGTTCCCAGGTTTCAACATAGAAAAAATAGTACAACAAATAAAATTTCCGAAACTGTTGTCCACAACCCAAAATATTCTTACTGAAGTTAGTACATTTTAGCATTCCAACTCCATAACAGAGATTAAGAATTCATCAAAACTCATCATAGGATTTAATACAATCCAACAACCAAAATCGTAAATAATCGAAAACAATTTCCAATTTCACAACTGAATTTAAATCAAGGAACAATTGGTATAGTTTGCTCCCTGCTACTCCCAATTATAACAGCAAATAAAACTCAACACCATATCAACACAACACCATATCAACAGTTGTTTCCCCCCTCACTTGAAATACAGAACATAAGGAAAACTTGAACCAATTTGCTCATAAGTCGATTTCCTGCTGGCTACTAAGAACTCAAGCCAGGAGGAAAAGAAAACATATCAATAAAATCCAACCCTCATAATTGAATCAAAATATTAAACTAGAAAATAAGGAAGAACTGTAGAATCACAATCAACAATCTACCGTTACAGAAAGTTATACAAAACTTAATTAAATACAAATAAGATTTATACAAAAATAAGACTCTGCTGGTTCCAATCTCGGCACGCACACTTTGACACGGTCATCACCTCGATCAATCACGAACAGCAAGTACACCCCAAGGTCAGACACACTCCTATCTCTTGCCATTGCTACAACTTCAATCCAAACCGACTTCAATGACAGTCATTCCTACACACGAACAACACCTGGACTTGGCCAACACTTGGACACGACACAAACAGAATCTTGGATACGTACTCCTTTATACTGCTACAGTCACCCCACGCCATATTGATACTGCAACTCCAGTCCAATCTCACATAATCACCGGACACGAATCCACAACAATCATGAACGGGACACGATCATGACACATGCAACGAACACAAACATTTGAGATTTACAGAACGCGACTAGGTACAAATTACAGAAGAAGAAATCGAGTTAGGGATCGAGATTTACCTACTAGATTCAGAATCGTGCCTCGAGGACGACATCGATCCATTCGTCGAGAAAGGGGGGTCCTCGCTCGGCCCGAGATGTCCTGCTATAGTCGTCGACCGGGAAGGATTTTGTCGCCGAAAGAGAAGATGCCTCGCCGTCGTCGCCGAGAGAAGGAACGGATCGTTGGAAGATGGCTCCACCTTGGTGGCCGCCGACGTTGTGGAAAAACCACCGCCGTCATCGGTGGAACCCGCTGGAATGGAGATCTGGCTGGGGTCGCGCCTAGCCGCCGTCGGAAAGAGCCAACCACTGCTGCTCCCGTGGCTGAGACAACCGCCGCTGGAAAAAGGTTGCCGACAATCGCCGCCGCCTGGCTTGATCGCCGCCGCCCGCTGCTCGGTTAGGGTTAGGGCTCGAATAAATTTGGGACGAGAAGAACAGAGGAAGAAAAAAAAAATGATTCTGATCTCTCTCACTTCAGATTTTTTTTTTCTTTTTTATAAAACAAAGTTTGTACATTTGCAAAAACACCCCCCCGCTACAATCATTTTTGTTTAAGTCCTTCTGATTAAGGAAAAATTTTATAAAAACCCTTCTCCTTTTCATTATTAGATGAGATCCATAAAAATCAGTTAGAAGAGCAAGTGGTGGGCCCCACGTTTGTTACAACAAACTTGAATTGAAAATCCTGCTATTAAATCAATTTCCCTCCAAGTATAATCAGAATATTTATTCGAAAATAGTTAATCATAATTGTTCAAGGGGAAAATGTTTAATGCGACTTGTAATATTTTTATCAGGAAAATTTTTTAAAAATCCACGAAAAATGAAAAAGTGGAGTTACAGTACTCGGCGCATTACAGAGGGTGCGCCCTCACACATCTTCATACCGAGTGGAACGCCAACCGACGCGCCCACTCAGCTGTCCATCGAACGTCACCAATATTAAATGCTGAACTGACAGAGTTGGCAGCACGCCTCCCAAAGTCTGAACAGTTGACAGCTTTATTCAGAAAACAAAGCGTCGGCAACGTCAGCATCATCATGACTTTATTTCGACGGCTACTGCCACGTGGCCACTCCACCATCAGCATGCGCCTCTACGGCCATACGTCCAAATCAGCATGCGCCTCAAAAGCCATGCGCCTCAGACTGCTCTCTGATCCTGAAAGACAGAAGGAAAGTCGCCTGCATGCGCCTCAAAAGCCATGCGCCCCAAATGGTTTGTAACTCCTAAAGGTTATGAGCCGCAGCCTCCTCCTGCGCCCAATCCAAGGCGCAGCTCACCAGATCACTTCTCTCCACCAAATCCGAGATCTTCGAACCATGAGTCGACGACACGTGTCTTTTGACTCAACTCATCCAAGATTTCAGCAACGGAAAGATCTTCTCTCTGCTACGTGCCGGCTCACAACAGCAGTATGAAGAGTTCTCCCCCTCGATCAGGGCGCAGCATCCGTGCGCCTCCATCAGCAACCTCCACGTGGCGTCCCCACACCGGCGCATCCTGCATGCGCGCATGAGCAGCCAGCCTGCAAAACTATAAATAGAAGGATCATCTCCTTCACACACACACAGAGACTCAGAACACACAAGACTCAAAAAGAATCCATAACAGAGAATCACCGGAGAGGCAGTTCTAGACACTCAACGTCTTCCTCCTCTCAGCAAGCTCCAGCACCCAGAGCAATCAACACCTTCAGAGAACCGATAACCGTCGTCAGCCGGTCAACGGAGTCAACGCATTACCACTCGCTCCATTGGCACTAAGGACCCAGCTTAAACAAAAGTGTACTCCTAGGACTACATCCAAGTCCTATATTGTATCACTGTTCTGTTTGTATTAAAATTTCAATCAAAACAATTTTAATGGCAAACAAGCTGGCGACTCTGCTGGGGACTTCTTTCTCCTCTACCGAGAAGGTTGTGTCACAGGCCGACGACGTGAAGGTGGGCTCCTCCCACAAGATGCTGGTAGTGCGCCTCAACCAACAGGCGTACGAGGAGTTTATTTCTGAAGGAAGTGCGAGTCCTTCGAAGCGGCTGTCGAAGCCGAAGAAGACCCGCACAGTCTGGGTGCGCAAAGTCGACGCCTCGGGCACCACCATTGAAGGGGATGCGTCCGTCCAGCCTTCCCTTCCTGCTGATGTCCTCAGCAGTCAAGGTGCGCCCGCTGATGCAGCGCATCTCTCGGGGAAGCGTGCGGCTGACCACGTTCCCCAGCCATCTTCCTCTCAGGCGAAGAAGATACGTCGACGGAGCAAGGGCGCAGCTAATGCCCCGTGCATCACTTCTGATGCGCCACAAAGAGCCTCTATCTTTGACAGACTCACTCGCTGTAATGGCGAGGAGAATTTGGATGCTGAGTACTATGCGCCCCAGCGGGCTGGTACGAAGAAATCCAAGGCGGCACGGGCCATGCGCCACAAACGTGCTATGCCAGCAGCCGGCCAGAGGCACGCGCTTACAATCACGCGCGCTGCCGATGGCAAGCTGTACAAGGTTGACTCAAGTGCTTCTGCACCGACAACGAGTCGACCTTCAAAGTCCTCATCTCGCTTGGGCGCATTCACTGCGTGCACAACCAAGCCGAGAGAGGCAAATTCAGTAGTCTTGAACTCCCGCGCCTCCTCTGGTTGTGCGTTTGAGGTCCGTTCAAGTCACTTCAAATGCTGTGGTTCCCCCACTACTGATCGTGATGCCTGCTTGGTATTAGATCAGGGGGCGCAGCACTCACCCGACCACCCCGGCGCTTGGCCCTGCCATGCGCCTGAGAGGGGTGTGAGGGTAGCACTCACCTCCAACGACCTGCGCAACGTGATCACTCACAAGCGCCGGTCAGGAGAGTTGACCAACAAGCACGATGCGCCTCTCACGGGGCACACTTGTGCAGTGGTCACCATCAACTGCTGTTGCAAGACGGCAGTACGGCCAAAGCAGTCGGTCTTCCAACGGCTACAATCATCGATACCCCTCCGACATCGCCTTGGGACGAAGGTGTCTGCAGAAGAGGAGCTAAAGGTTGCTTCATGCAACGTGATCTCCAACTCCTCATCTGTCCGGAAGACGGCTGCCAATTCCTCGTCTTCATCCAAAAGCCAGCCGAGGAAAACCAAGGCAGCTGTCTCGACCTCTGGAGTGTTCGAAGGCACTCGGTCGAGGAAGAAGTTCTTGGAGGAAGCTGGGGGTAGCCAGACCCTTGTCGAGCCTCCTTCCGAAGACGAAGATGTCCAAAGCACAGCTGCGGCAGATCTTCATCAAGGCGAAGATGGCCTCCCTGAAGCCCCTCAAAATGACGATGTCCTCCAGGACACCGCCGGGGGTAGTACTGGAAACGAAGAGGCCCTTCAAGACAGAGCTGAGGGCAGTCAGGCCCTTGCAGATGCGCCTGTCGAAGACGAACTCCAGAATGTGGCTGGGGGTGGCCAAACACCAGGAGAAGTGACTCCCCCACATGAGAGCGAGGCTGAGAGCGAAGCCTCAACTAATCCATCCACTTCCGGCCGTGTCATGACAGTATACATGACCGGGGGTGATCTTGAGACTGATGTGCCGCCACAGGACATTGTCCAGCGCATAGACTCGCTAGAGGGAGGACTCAAAACCCTCTCTGCCTCGATGCAAGCACTGACTCAAGCAGTGTTTGAGATGCGGTCGGCCTTGATCAGGACACCTTCAAATGGTCCCGACCCAGGAGCCAATGGAGAGTCGAGTGTGCCCCTCCAACGGACACCCTCAGACACAGAAGCACCCCGGACGTCGGAGCCCTCAAACGCTCCACTCCAGGTGGTACCTCCTTCCCCGACTCCTAGCTCCACGGAGGACGTGGTCGAAATGATCAAAGATCTGCGGGAGCGCTTCGAGTCCAAGAACAGGCAGGAGGAGCGCCAGAGGATGGGCATTCCCCAGCCTTATCCCTTTGAGTGGAACAAGGTGGTTTATCCCCCAAAGTATAAACCACAAACACTCACGCCGTATGACGGGAAGGACTCTCCACGACGGTACCTGACGTACTTCCAGTCGCAGACAGGGCATCTTCCGAAGGAGGACGCGCTCCTCACCAGCATCTTTGTTGGGGCCCTGAAAGGGGTGGCGTATGACTGGTACTGCAGCCTCCCCGATAATTCCATATCATCCTTCGACGACCTGACACGCCTCTTCCTTGACCGCTTCTACGACGGTGGGAAGGACATGACGATGGCGTCTCTCATTGAGATACGCCAGAAGGACAAGGAAACGGTTCGGGCATTTATCGAACGCTTCCGTCAGGCCTGCTTCAGGCTACCTCCAGGCATGCCAGAGCATGCGCTTCTCTCCGCTTGCAGTATGAACATGCTGCCTGCAGTAAAGCTCTGGCTTAACTCTACTCCCCCTCCCGACTGGAGCTCCCTAATCATCGAAGCTGAAGCTGCAGAGAAGAAGGCGGCCAATGCACGTCTTCTGGGTGTTAGCTTCCCCGCCTTTGACGATAAGGGGAAAAAGTCCGCAATCAACAACTCCGGACGAGAAGCAAAGGGGAAACAGGCATTGACTGTTAATGCCTCGAAGGGCGCATCTGCGCCTACTCAAAAGCCTCCACTGGCACCGAGACCCAAGGAGGTTTATTCGTTCAATGATGACGACACCCTGCAACTCTTTGAGATACTGAAGCAGGGTGACAAGATCAAGCTTCCAGACCCGAAGCGGCCCGATGAAGTCAGGAAAGTAGATAACCCGAGGTACTGTCACTACCATCGGTTTGTCGGACACCCGACTAAGGACTGCTACGTCCTCAAAAATTACATCCAGCGCATGATCAATGCGGATGTAATCTCCGTCGACTATGAAGAGAAGACGGTGTCAGCTAATATGGTGTCACTTCAGTTCGGCACCTTGCCGCCGACTACCACACAAGATGGCGTCGTCCCCATCCCTAAGGCGACAATGGAGGTGGTGAACTTGCCACCCACCCGTGACAATGTGAGTGGACTTGTCCCACTCACCACATCTCGAGGAGAGGTCCTCTGGGTTCACCCCGACCTCGTCTCCGAGGTAACTCAACCGGAGGTACGCCCTACCTCCAAAGCAAAAGGCAGGAAGATCAAGTCTTGCCGCACAGTCTCTTCTTCAACGGAAGAGGCGCTTCCTGTGCAGACGCATGCACAACAGAACTCCCAGCCCGGTGAAGCTGCCGCCGAAGTGGTGCCTCCTGGCACCATCCCTGAGGAGGGTCCATCCAAGCCCTCAGCAGCCAATAAACAAAAGCAAGTAGAGGCCCGTTTCGACAGACCTCTGCGGAAAGAAAATGCTTCGGGGCTAGCCAAGCCCCACAATTTTGACATTCTGGCGCAACTGTCCAGTACTCCTGCACGCTCGTCTTTGTTCGAGCTCCTGCGTCTCTCCAAGGACTCCCGAGAAGCTCTCTGTGAAGCTCTGAAGGATGCCGAATCCTTTCTCAGTCAAATCAAGCAGCCTGAAGACCTCCCAACTACTTGTGCACACTGTCATTGTGCGGATGAAGTTATCCCAAACATAACTTTCACCCAACAAGACATGCTGCTCAAGCATCACCGACATAACCGACCGTTGTATTACACAGGGTACATCGGTTCGGTAAAGGTGAGCAGGATTCAGATCGATCCGGGGTCTTCCCTAAGCATCATCCCAAAGGCGCTGCTATCAAAGCTGGAGATCCCAATGTACCGGCTGGCGCCCTCCAATACGAGCATCAGTGGCTTCAACGCTAGCAAGAGCGAGCCACTGGGCAAGATCCGGCTGAAGTGTCACATCGGCATCCTCAAAACTGAGGTGACTTGTTATGTGGTGGATGCCGAGGTCAACTACAACATCTTACTCGGACGACCATGGTTACATGAGTACATGGTGGTGTCCTCCACGCTCCACCAATGCATGAAATATGTATCCACCAACGGCGTCATCCGGACGGAGTTTGCAGATATCGATCCCTTCAAAGGGATTGAGGCCTACTTCACCGATTCCGACTTGTACAAGCCACTTGACGAGGAGGAAGCCAACGACGCCGATGATGAAGCAGAGACGGCAACAGAGCCGAACTTGGAGCCCGAAATGACTCCCGACGCCCCCTTGAAAATCCGATTGAAGGGCAAGCCTCCCCAGAAGGCGCCTCCAATGAGCATCAAGCTATCAGGGAAAGCACCGACTCACGAAGCTCCCCTGAAGATACGCCTCAAGGGAAAGCCACCTCAAACAGCGGCTCCCCTGGTGGTAAAATTACAAGGGAAGGCGCCACTCATCGGAGGCGCAACCGAGGCACCTCTCAAGGTGCGTCTTAAAGGCAAGCCGTCGCAGTCATCCAAGATGCCGGAGAGGGCTCACATAACCCTCTCAGATCCCAAAGTCAGAGCGGTGGAGGACTCTCCTGATCCGGCCCCAGTGCTTACAGATGAGGAGCTTGGCGAATATATCTCTGCTGATGTAGACGCACCCTCCTTCGACAATGTAATCCCACGGGATAAAATCTCGTACTTTATCAATAATAGAGTGTCTTTCAATTATTCTTGTCTTCCACACTGGAATGCCATGTATACATTAGACAACGCTCTACGGTCGTTGCAAACACAAGTAACGACCGTCTACCATAATCAAATAGTCCCGTCTCAAGGAGTCTTCATAGTCCCTCCACGGAGCCGAGACCAAGGCACCATCATCTCGGGCAAAATCGAGCGTCGTCGGGACCTCCCGTCAATCGAGCCCGAACCTGATACCGGCAGAGTACAAGTCTATCGGTACACAGATGCGGCTAAGCACATCATCCAAAAGATGGGCTACGACCTGAAAAGCAACAAAGGCTTAAACTACGGCAAGGGTCGGCATCTCCCTGTCCGGCTTTCGATGCCCAATGGAAAGCCACAGGATTACTATAATCGGACTCGACGGGGGTTAGGCTATGTCACGCCGCCATCAACTCCAGAGAGTTCAGACGCAGAAGACATAGAACATTCCCACTCGTCTGAAGCATCGACATGGGATTCCGATACCAGTATCGGATCAGTCTTCAGGAAAGTGCTGTCAGCTAACATGACATCGGCGCAACCTCAGAAAGATGAAGGCGAAGACCAACCGCCGGAACCCTTCGAAGAGGAACCCTGGGCTCAGCGCCTAGGAGAACAATGGGAGTCTCGCTTTGAGTTACGAGAACCTCCCACCGAAGACGAAGTCGAGCAGATCGACCTCGGGGATGGGTCTTCTTCTAAACCCATCTTCATCAGCAAAAGCTTGGAAGGAGAAGACCGAGAATCTTTAGTCCAACTGGCTAAAGAATATATTGATGTCTTCGTCTGGAGCTACGAAGACATGCCGGGTCTCGATCCACAGATCGCGATGCATAGGTTGAACATCTTACCAGATGCCAAACCTATCAAACAACAACAGCGACGCTTCCGCCCGGACATTATGAATGCCATCGATCAGGAGGTGGACAAGCTCTTGACCAGTGGCTTCATCCGTGAGGAACAACACCCGGACTGGGTAGCCAACGTCGTCCCTGTCACCAAGAAGAACGGGAAGATACGAGTCTGTATCGACTTCAGGGATCTCAACTCTGCTTGCCCGAAGGATGAATTCCCGCTCCCAATCACCGATGTAATGATCGACAACACATGTAGCTTTGAACACATGTCCTTCATGGACGGGTATTCAGGCTACAATCAAATCAAGATGTTCCCCGATGACGCAAAATACACGTCATTCAGGACTCCGAAAGGTGTTTTCTGCTACACAGTAATGCCCTTCGGCTTGAAGAATGCCGGTACAACATACCAACGAGCGATGAGTACTATCTTCCGTCAACATCTTCGCAAGACAGTTGAGTGCTATGTTGACGACATCGCAGTCAAGAGCCGCCTCAAAAGAGATCACCTACAGGACCTGAGGACGGTCTTTGATCTCATGCGGGCACATCAACTCAAAATGAACCCCGCTAAATCCTTCCTGGGGATTTCTAGCGGCAAATTCTTGGGCTTTGTCATCACGGCAAAAGGCATTCATGTCGATCCCGAGAAGACTAAAGCCATCCTCAACATGGACCCTCCGAAGAACCTTCGAGAACTTCGGGGCTTACAGGGACGTCTGGCATACATCCGGAGGTTCATAGCAAACCTCTCCGGTAAATGTCGACCCTTTACTCAGCTCATGAAGAAGGGAGTCTCTTACGTCTGGACAGAGGAGTGCCAAAAGACTTTCGACGACATCAAGGCTTACTTGACAAGCCCGCCAGTCCTAGTGGCACCTGTCGCCGGCAAACCATTCCTCCTCTACGTCCGTGCCATGGATCATTTCCTCGACGCTTTACTGGCTCAAAACAGCGATACAGGCTACGAGCAAGCAATCTACTACCTCAGTCGAACACTCATCGGGGCCGAACACCGGTACAACCCCGTTGAAAAGAAGTGCTTGGCTTTGGTGTTTGCCATTCAGAAGACTCGTCATTACGTCTCGGGCCAGACAATTCACGTCATCTCCCGAGTCAATCCACTCAGAGTTCTCATGACGAAGCCAGGGTCATTAAACTCCCGGCTGGCTACATGGGCGATCCTACTAACGCCATACAACATGGTGTTTGTCCCGCAGAAGGCAGTCAAGGGTCAGGCTCTGGCTGACTTTTTAGCTGCACACCCCATCCCAGAATCTTCAAAACTCTATGAAGACATCCCGGATGAAGTCCAAGAATCAAACGTCACTGAAGGAAGCCCCGTTTGGCGGATGTTCTTCGATGGCGCTTCAAGAAAGGGCCCCAACGGCCAAATCATCGCAGGAGTGGGGGTAGTCTTGGTCTCCCCCGATCAGCTGGTCATCCAGCGCGTATACTCTCTTTCGAAGCCGTGCTCCAACAATGTTGCTGAGTACAACGCACTCGTCATGGGACTCCAGCTAGCACAACAGCTGGGGGTGGATCATCTGGAAGCCTACGGCGACTCGAAACTCGTCGTAAACCAGATTCGAGGGCAATACGAGGTTCGCCATGAAGATTTGATCCCTTACCATGAAGTTGCATTGAACATCATTTCAACCTTCACTGGGTTCTTCATCGAACATGTACCCCGTCTACAAAACTTGGAGGCTGACGCTCTGGCTGGCCTCGCAGCCTCATTGGTCGCGCCCCTCGGGACTCAACACTATGTCACGGTAACTGGCCGAGACTTGATTTGTCCCAGAAACAACCTATGTTTGCAAATGGCTCACGCCGTGCCAACAAACACCGATGTTAATGTCCGAGACTGGAGATTCCCGTTCATCGACTTCGCCGTCTACGGAATCCTTTCGGAAGATTCGAAGGAAGCCGTCTCAGTCAGGAGACGCTCTCTTCGATTCTACTACAATACAGCCACTAAAACGCTGTACCGACGCTCCTTCGACGGGCTTCTCCTTCGATGCCTGTCTAACGAAGAAGCGGCCGAAGCTCTTCGAGAAGCTCATGACGGAACTTGCGGAGCTCACCAACCAGGTCCTAAGTTGCAAGATCGACTGCGACGTATGGGCTACTACTGGCCAACCATGGCCGCCGACGCAGTAGAATATGCTAAGAAGTGCCATGCATGCCAACTTCATGCAGACTTCATACATACACCGTCTGAACCTCTACATCCTACAGTCGCCTCCTGGCCATTCGAAGCCTGGGGCATGGACATTGTAGGACCAATCACCCCTCCTTCATCAAGAGGACATCGTTTTATCCTGGCCATCACCGATTACTTCTCCAAATGGGCGGAAGCAGTCCCACTAGCGGAAGTAAAAAGCTCCAGGGTGGTCAGCTTTATCAAACACCATGTCATTTACCGTTTCGGAGTACCCAGGCGAATCATTCATGACAATGGTCCCCAATTCATCAGCCACATTTTCAGCAGGTTCTGTGACAAGAATCGCATTCAAAACGTGGCCTCAACCGCCTACAATCCGGCAGCAAACGGATTAGCTGAGGCATTCAACAAGACTATCGTTAGGCTGCTCAAAAAAGTCGTGTCATCCAACAAACGCGACTGGGACGAAAAGCTTGGCGAATGCCTTTGGGCCTACCGCACAACGGTACGGACCCCAACAGGCAACACTCCATTCTCCCTGGTCTACGGGAGCGAAGCAGTACTGCCTCTCGAGATACAGATACCATCGCTCCGCGTGGCAATCACAAACGATCTCACAGAAGAAGACAATCAACGTCGTCATCTGCAAAAACTGGAGGCACTTGACGAAAAGCGTCTCCTAGCTCAACAACGCATCGAACTTTACCAAGCCCGTATATCACAGGCTTTCAACAAGAAGGTCAAGCAAAGAACTTTCCAAGTTGGCGACCTGGTTTTAGCAGTCAGAAGGCCAATGGTGTTAACTCACAAGACACCAGGGAAGTTCGAGCCCAAATGGGAAGGACCCTTCATCATTGAGACGGTATACTCAAACGGTGCTTACCGCCTCGCCAAACCCAATGGGGACTTGTTCATGATGCCCATCAACGGCAAGTTCCTAAAGAAGTACTACTCTTGACATCCTCCAAGACATGTATTTCCCCAAACAACCTCTTTTCACAAAAATCAAACGCTTCCGGAACCCAGCTGTTCCGTGGCATCCTTCCGTAGAAAGATAACCACGTCCACATTACCTCTGAGTTGTCTCTCTACATCCTACAAAGCGGAACCTTACATTTCGTGAGCTTACGCTATCCTTCATGTTTACCACGTCCACATTACCTCTGAGTAAACATCCCGTACAAACAACTCCTGTGTTGTCGTACATTGATCGCAGAACTTCCACGTTCACATTACCTCTGAGTTGTTCAGCGTATCCCCCAGGATCATTCCTACCACGTCCATAAAGACCTCTGAGTAGGAAGATTCTATCATTTGAACCTAATGATTGCCATGTCCACATTACCTCTGAGCAAACATGTTGGTTCCTTCAAACTTATTATCTGTACCTAAAAACCAAGGTGCGCAAAAGATAATAGGTCCACATAAATTATCAAGTTCATGAGATCAAAAATGAATACATCACAAAAAAAAGAGATAGTGTATTTCTTTATTTTTCAAAAAAAAGGGAGTACAGAAATACGCTATTTCCCCAGCGAGAGTTGCAAAAACACATAAAAAGAAGAGAAGCTACAGTCCCCGATCCTCTCCAGGGTGGGATGAGAGCTCTCTGACTCGACGTCTCAGGTCGGCAGTGCGAGTTTCCACAGTCGCCTGGACTCGCAGCTCGACTTCTTGACGCATTAATCCGACAGCCTCAGCGGAAGTTTTACTCTCATACTTCTCATCAAGCTGTCGTCGCTGCTGAGCCAAAGCAAGGGTCCGCTGAGTAAGAGTCGCTTCCTCCTGCTTGAATGCCACGTGTTCAGCCAGGACACGATCAGCTTCTAGTTGAAGTTGCGCCCGCTGGTCTTCAAGACGGCGCATTTGAGCATCAACCTCTGCGATGTTAGTGTCCACCGCAGCCCGCTTCTCCGTCGTCTTCTCCATAGATTGAGACAACTGCTCCGCCGCAGCCTCAGTCCCAGCCACTTTACGCTCCCAACTGCTCACATCAGCTCGATGGGAAGCCTCAATTTCAGCCATCAACTTCCCTATCTCTGCATCTATCAAGACAGAGAGGTCATTTCGTTGGATGCGCTGCAGTTCCGCGAGCCGCTCGTCCAGCTCAATCACCGAAACCTCCAGAATTTCGGCCATATAGTCATGGCCTTGGTGAACGCGGATCAGCTCGATACAAGGCATTGCCAAAGCTTTTGCTGTCGCAAAGCTCCCCTTGGCATCCATCACTGCAGATACACCTTTCTCCAGCATTTTGTACACTCCCTCGACGAGGAACTTCACATACTCGTCGGCATCCGCCAGCACCTGCGGCGTCATAGCAGGAGTTGGGGGAGCTACTACAGTTTGCGGACCGGAGGAAGATCCGCCAACCTCGATTTGAGAGGTTTGAACCTCGGCAGCAATAGGCTCTTCATCAACAGGGGCCAGACTGCTAGCCCGATGAGCCGAAGGAACAGAAGGAGCCGGCACATGCGTCGTGATAGTACCCCAAGTGGAAGGAGCAACAGAGGGTTCCACACCCTTACCCTTCTCAAGCCCGGAGAAATCACCGACGTCAACGGCCACCTCTTCTACCCCCGACGTTCTATCAGCATCAGCTACCTCCCCCGGCAAAACGGGAAGATCAACATTTATCTCCTGGCCAGCCCCAGGAGACAAGACCGGCAGAAGGGTCTCATTCTTCTCAAGTCCCTCTACGGGGACAAAATCTGTCACTACCGCCTGATCGGTAGCCATCTCTATGTCCATGGTTGAAGCCAAGGAAGGATTTGGCAATGATTCAGCCGACCTCCCTTCATCATGACCAGGAGGGGAATCAACCCTCTCCTCTATCCTCACTGCTTCTGCTGCCCCCGCAACGGACCCTTGCAACGCTGGAGGGACGTCACCAGAAGGCGACGAACTCTAATCCACTTCATCATCAGGATGCCTCGAGTCTGTAGGACCCTCAGCGTCCAAGGCCTCCACGGCAGACGGTACTATCCCAGAAGTTGTTGCGACTTCAAAGTCAGGAGATACTAAAACCTCCGCGGGAACATCTTCGGGACCCTCCTCCACAGGAGACATCATCATTGGGGGAATGCGCTCCTCAGAAGAGCCTGCCACCTCCTTCGGCTTACTGGTGCCCGGTTTCGAAGCACGAGACTTCTTCTTCAATCCCTACAAGAAGAAGAACATAAGTCGCCACAATGACATAAAAAACTGGAATTATGAAGCACTCCTTACCTCAGCGGGAGCCGATCCCGTTGGCGTTACAAGTGGCGCTTCCGTAATCTTCGGGGTCGACGTCCTTCTCGACCTTTTTGGTACAGAAGAACCAGCTTCTGGGTCAGCCCGCCTTTTCCCGACAGACGGGTCTCTCACTGGTGCCACAGCAGCAGCCCGATACCCGCAAATTCTGGCGGACGATATGACCGAGCTACCACCAACATATTCGTTGTTGCCTCCAACTGGGTTCCAATGATGAAACTAGTCTCCCTGTCATAACCAGGAGACATAGTATTCATAGTGCAATACAGCTTGGCGGCCGGATATAAGATCGGCGGCCGAGGATTGCGAACTGGTGTGGTAAACTTAACGCTAGTACATCCAGCGTTATAATACTGCCAGCCCCGGGCTTCATCCAGCAAACTCCCGATGAAGCCTAGACTGCTACTGAGATTCCGCAGCATTAGCTGAGTGTAGCCAAATTGACGAGCAAATCGGCTTGGCAAGTACGGTTCCAGATAACATCTGTTCTGATTACGGTAGACCAGGTGCGAAGGCCGGATACTCTGCAACCAACGAAAACTCCATTTCGGCAAAGTAACCGCATCCTCGCCAGAATCAACCAAATCCTGGTCGGCCTCGAAATTCTTGGAGATCGGGCCAACCTTCACGATTTCCCACCCCTGAAGGAAGGACAAAACCTTCCTACAAACGGGGACGCCAGTGTAAGACCACTTTCTCTTGTAGAAGCGACGAATGAAGGCATCTCCTTCAACATGGTCCTCCTCAGGGCCAGGACTCATCACATTCGGATGATGTAAGATCAGCCACCCCATAAGATAATGGAAAGGCAGCTCGGCCCGGGGAAAGTTGTCATTATTACCTTTCTCGTGGATCACATCATCAGCAAAAGACCTCAAACCGCGCAACAGGTTGCACACCATCGCGGGGAGCAGAGCTAAAGGTCGTCCAAAGGCCAACTTCACTGCAGGTAAAATGAGATTCCGATGTACCCTCTCAACGGCACCGGATCCCCCTGCAAATATGCAATCCCGGAGCCATATCATCAAGTAGGCCGTCAACACTGCCTTAGATGACATCCGGTGCGCGCAGTGCCAGAAACAGCTGTACGTATCCTTGCCGCTCTCATTGGAATATGGGGTCCTCTCGTCCAGCCGGGTTATTTCAGAACTCACTTCCGCGGGGTTCAACCCCTGCGGAGTCGCAAACCGGATCTTCGAAGGATCCGCCAAATCCTGCCTGAAGACATAGTCCCTCCAAGCAGTCACGTGAGGCTGGGTCTTACCCTTGTCCCTCCGGTGCATCAGATAATGATGGCTCGTCACCTCCTTGAAAACGGCCATCATCTCCGGGTCCTTATCTTCCAAGACCTGGATCTCTTCATTTGATGGGAAATATTCCTCGTACGGTTCCGAGCCCCAAGGAAGCTTGGACACTTCGTACATCTCATGAAGGGCCAATCCCAACTCCCCCACTGGAGTAAAGAAGCTGCCAGTCTGGGCGTTGAAAAGCTCCAAGAGCGCAAGGAACATCGGCTTATTAAGGTCCACGCCTGCCTGTGTGGCCCGAATGGCGGCAGTCAGCCCTATCTCTTTAAGCTCAACTTTGAACCTGGAAAGCACCCAGGAGGTCAACTCGTCCCACTTTGGGATGTAGTGACACCAACCTTCGACTCTAAAACCAGCTGTCGGATACGTGACCTTCGACGTCAGCATCCGATTTGCAAAAGTCGGGGCACTGAAGGGAAACGTGTCATTTGGGACTTCACTATAGATGCTCCCGGGACGCAAAGCTCGGTAACTGAACGAAGAACCGGTTCGTGAGGCGGTCAAGGTGTCTCGCTGGTTCGAGGTGGTGTCAATCGAAAGGGAACCCCCCAAGGCACCTCCTTGAGAAGGAGTAAGTTCCCAACCCATCCTTCTCTTCGAAGCTAGACGATAAAAGGCTGTCAGTGGCAACTGGCGGTCAACCTGCCGCATGTATAACATCATGCCCTTAGCAGCAAAGAACCAGTCTTCTCTGATCTTCAATATCTTCGCCTCGGAAGAGACTAATCGGTCGCCAAACAGAAAGACAGGCTTTAAGAAAGTCACACCTTCAGAATCAGCAGACTTCAGTTTACCGCTCTCCATCATACTCTGGAGGAAAAGCGGCAACTGGACCTGGATTTGTAGCATCCTCTCACGAGGTTGGTCCTGAAGGATAGCATCCTTTGCAGGGTTGATCACCGCCTCATCAAAATCAACTCCCATCTGACAAAGAGAAGCGTCCAGGAGGACCTCATTCAACAAAGGGATCGTCATCGACACTGGCACAACAAAAGTAGAAGTCAGGCAAAAAGACAAAATATGTCAAGCAGACTGGCGCATTGCCAGGGTATGAACCCATGCGCATCTGCTTCGGCGCATCATCAGAGTATGAACCCATGCACATCTGCTTCGGCGCATCATCAGGGCATAGGCCCATGCGCGTCAGCATGTCTCGGTGCATCATCAGGGCGTAAGCCCATGCGCGTTGGCATTGGAGCTTCGGCGCATTATCAGAGCGTGAGCCCATGCGCGTCAGCAAAGGCTTCGGCGCATCTTCAGGGAATAAAACCCATGCGCGTTAGCCATTAAAACCTCGGTGCATGATAAAGGTATAAACCTATGCACGTCGGCAGGATAGAACCTCGGCGTATCATCAAAGACCGAAGTCTATACGCGTCGGCAGTTAGGGCACAGGGCCCAAAGCAGAGACGAAACTCACCTGTCACCTCAGGACGAACGTCGGCAAGAGGCGCAAGAGTGATAGGTACATCCTCATCGACAGACTCCTTCGCTTTCTCCTTCCCCTTGCCGGCAGCACCGCGAGGAGTCTTGGGAGCCATTCTCTCAAGGAAGGAGAAGTTAGGGTTTTGAAGAAGAAATTCTAAAGAAGCAGAGGCACAGAGAAGAAGAACCCTTTCTCTCTCCAACTCTTACCTATTTATAGGGCTTGGTCGCACGCGTGAACAGATGACGTGTGATCTCAGCCGTCGCCTCGGGTTCCGTACAAGGATAGCAGCAAATAAAACCAAAAGATCATCATTAATCTTTTCGGTTACCAAGGCACCATCATCATTAACTGAGAAAAGCATGCGCCCGAACAGGCATGCGCCCAGAAATCATGCGCCCTGACCTCCATGCTTCTTATTCAAAGTATTCCAAAACTTATTCAAAAGTTTTGAAAACTTTGAAGGGGGTCTTGTAGAAGCATGGAATTTCACAACCAGAAAGCCCATGCGCCAGACACTACATGCGCTAGAACTCAGACGAAGAACTTCACAGCAAAGTCAATAAATATAGACATTTGAAGAAGGACTTTTCATTATATATAAAAGTCTATTACATGTCTAGAAAAGGTTGTACAAAAGAGAATTTCTACAAAGAAAAGATCCTAAGTCTACAGCCAGTGGCCACCATGCGCCTCCAGTTAGGCGCAGCAGTCATCATGCGCTGCCAGTCACCATGCGCTGTCAGTCAAGCGCAGCAGACATCATGCGCCTCCAACCAGGCGTATCCCACCATATCTTTAGCAGCTCAGTCATGTGCATCCAGCTCAGTTGTGTGCATCCCTTCAGCAGCTCAGTTGTGTGCATCCCTTCAGCCAAATTCTTCCAGCCAGGCTCACCTGGCCGAGCAGAGCCCAGTTATGTGCCGCTCTTCCAGCCAGGCTCACCTGATAAGTGCTTCGCCAAGCAAAGCATTTAACCCTCTGGCTGGAACCAAGGAAGAGAAGAGCACCGCAAATGCTGTGGCCAGGGGAGGCTTCGAAAGAGCCTCCAAAGCCAAAGGAAGACCGTGATCGAAACCGCGGCTAAAGGAGCAGCTTTCAACACGATCAAAGTGGGGCGACACCCACTTTGAAGGAAGAGAGAGCCTAGCACCGCCATTCCGATCTACGGCTCTTCCGGAATAACGGAGACAAGGCTCGAGCATCCCTATCTTTGGATGCAACAGGCACCTTCCGCCTGTCTCAGAAGCCCTCGACTCCGTCTTTTGGATGTAACAGTCACCTTCAAGAGCACCGAAGACAACACAGCGTCTCATCTTTACCCTCGGGAGCACTTCGTCAATAGAATGCACCCGCATGTTCAAGTTCATGTTGGAAGTACGTGAGGGAATGAGAAGCAAATCTTCTCTCCATGCCACTATTTATAGGCCGGGCAGATCAAACCCACGCGCCAAGTGGATGGCCCTCCGAATTCTGTGCAATGAATTTACATTAAATGGATGAACCGGACGCCTCGAATTCAGCCAAACGACTATTTATGGCACTCGAAGAGCGAGACAGCCGCATCATTAAAAGACATGTCCGATGCGCCAGCCAGACAGCGCATCACACGGACGCGCCCTTCGGCATCAGGCGCATCACACAGACGCGCCCTACAGTACTCGGCGCATTACAGAGGGTGCGCCCTCACACATCTCCATACCGAGTGGAACGCCAACCGACGCGCCCACTCAGCTGTCCATCGAATGTCACCAATATTAAATGCTGAACTGACAGAGTTGGCAGCACGCCTCCCAAAGTCTGAACAGTTGACAGCTTTATTCAGAAAACGAAGCGTCGGCAACGTCAGCATCATCATGACTTTATTTCGACGGCTACTGCCACGTGGCCACTCCACCATCAGCATGCGCCTCTACGGCCATGCGTCCAAATCAGCATGCACCTCAAAAGCCATGCGCCTCAGACTGCTCTCTCATCCCGAAAGACAGAAGGAAAGTCGCCTACATGCGCCTCAAAAGCCATGCGCCCCAAATGGTTTGTAACTCCTAAAGGTTATGAGCCGCAGCCTCCTCCTGCGCCCAATCCAAGGCACAGCTCACCAGATCACTTCTCTCCACCAAATCCGAGATCTTCGAACCATGAGTCGACGACACGTGTCTTTTGACTCAACTCATCCAAGATTTCAGCAACAGAAAGATCTTCTCTCTGCTACGTGCCGGCTCACAACAGCAGTATGAAGAGTTCTTCCCCTCGATCAGGGCGCAGCATCCGTGCGCCTCCATCAGCAACCTCCACGTGGCGTCTCCACACCGGCGCATCCTGCATGCGCGCATGAGCAGCCAGCCTGCAAAACTATAAATAGAAGGATCATCTCCTTCACACACTTACAGAGACTCAGAACACACAAGACTCAAAAAGAATCCATAACAGAGAATCACCGGAGAGGCAGTTCTAGACACTCAACGTCTTCCTCCTCTCAGCAAGCTCCAGCACCCAGAGCAATCAACACCTTCAGAGAACCGATAACCGTCGTCAGCCGGTCAACAGAGTCAACGCATTACCACTCGCTCCATTGGCACTAAGGACCCAGCTTAAACAAAAGTGTACTCCTAGGACTACATCCAAGTCCTATATTGTATCACTGTTCTGTTTGTATTAAAATTTTAATCAAAACAATTTTAATGGCAAACAGAGCCAAAGGCAACTTTTCAGTCAACGAACCGGTATACCGTCGGTATGGACCGGCATGCTGTCGGTATACCGGTCTGGAATGCAACGGCTAGAAATATAGCCGTTGGGATCATTAAACGCTCGAAATCCGACCGTTGGAATTTTAAACGTTACTGAATCGGTATACCGTCGGTATGAACCGGCATGCCGTCGGTATGCCGATTTTGTAGATAGAAACTTTCTGTGAACAAAATCGGTATACCATCGGTATGGACCGGTATACCGTTGGTATGCCGGTTTTCATCCGAAAATGATTCTGGGCTAATTTCTACCCTAGCTTTCGATTTTACCATCTATTTCTTGTGTTTACAAATATTTCTAAGACTTATTATAGACTCCAGAAATACTGTAGCAGGTGCAGGCTTCTTCAGAGTCTTGAAATGATGATGGCATGGCATGGCTTCTTTCCTTGATAGATATTGGCTTTTTCTCTTGGCGGCAGCTGTCCAAAGATATCCAGTTTGTGAAAACTGAATACCTTTTGTAACACCCTGTTTTCTGAAATTAGGGATTTTTGAAAATTTATTATTTTATTATCATATTAGTGGTATTTTAGTCATGGCATGATTTTCTGGTGAATTTAGTTAAGTTAAATCATTTCTAGAGTCATGCTAAGTCATGACTTATGACTTTGTGTTTTTGGTTAGTGTAACTTATTGTAAACCCTAGTTTCCTTAACCTAGACATTGCCATGACCATGTGAACTTGACCATAGGCTTAGAATATCATTTTAGTGATTTTTGGCCTAAGGGGTATTTTGGTAATTTTTTAGAAATTAAGGAGGATTAGTGAGATTTCACTATTCATGGACTTTTGTTTAGTGACTTGATAATCCCTAACTTAGATTACCCTAATCTATAGGTTAATCCCTAACCTAGAATGACTAAGGGTTAGATATTAACTTTAGGTCAAGTTTAGAAATATCTAAACTACCTTTATTAGATCTTTTGCTTAAATTGTGCAAAAGATCTATTTTTGGCACAAAGTCCTTTTCTTAGCCACTAAGGGTTGAACCACTACCCCCCCCCCCCCATGCTTGGCCGGCCAAGGGGTACCCCCTTAGCTTGTGCACACTCTATATAACCCCTTGTGTTCATCCATGAATTAATTTACATGAAATTAATTCCTAGAAAACCACATTTCTTCAAACACCCATATCTTGATCATTCTTGATCCAAATTGACTCTAGTCTCTTGCATTGGGATCCTACAACACCAAGGGAGCTAAGGGAGGCTAGCAATCAAGAATTTGGAGGCTTTTGTCATCATCAAGTTGAAGAACAACACCCCCCTCTTCTTTGAATTTCCTTGAAATTCACCAATAGGTAAATTTCCACAAACCTAGTTAAATTCCTATTTTTCTTTCATAGATGCATTCATATAGGGATAACAATATTGTGGGTAAAGTTTGGTAAGATTTTGATGTGTTTTGGTGTCGTGTTGGACACGTATCCTACTAGTCTAGAACCCTAATTTTACTCACTGTTTGAGCACTGTCATTGTGTATTTTGATCACTGTTTTTCCAAACTCTTTGAACAAAAACCTAGCCTAGCTAACCCTAACCCTAATCCTATGTCACTGGACACAATTTGACCTTGTGTCGTGTCCAAGAATGGACACACAAGCTCTCGGGACACAGGGCAGTACACAGGAATTGTGTCCTGCTGCCACAGTGTCCCCACGCACTGTAGAAGCCACGTGGACACGCCAAAATTGGCACAGAGCACGGGGCAATGACTGACAGGTCATCCCCAAAGTTTGGGATGACCTCGTGTCGTGTCGGACACGGAATCGACCCCGCAAGGGTCGTTCTAAACACTGTGTACACACGCACAGACACTGTACTTTGAACGTGTCGTGTCCACTGTACACGACACGTGGACACTTGCTACTGACATGGACACGAAGCCCAACCCTAGGCGCACCTTCGGGCACGAGCACGAGGCCTGTGTCGCTTTGTGTCGTGTCCTAGACTACTTTGAGTTTTACACTGTAACAGTGTACACTCACTTACCCGGGTGACTTCAAATCATTGTGGACACGTCGTGTCGTGTCGTGACACAGTGTCAGGCTGCTAGGGACCTAGCCTAACCTAGGGGCTATCATTACCAACCAAGTTTGGGTCATCTTAGGTCGATTTGATTGATGTTTGAGCTAACCCAAGTTGGGTTTTCACAGTGCATTTCCTGTTTCCTGAAAATTCACAGTTTTTGCAAAATCGAATTTTGATTCGATTTTGCTAATGATTTATGTATTATATTAATGTATTTTAATGTGTATATATGTAGTATATGTGTATGTGAGAGTGTGGGTCGATTTTGGGGTAATTTGGTATTGTGTGGGTTAAGTTATACATATATATACCTATGTGTGTATATATGTATTGTGTGTGTGTGTGTTTTGGATGGGTTTGGGTTCAGGAATTCCTGGAACCCCCCTGATTCACTAAGTCTTTCCCTCTCTCTCACTGTCTCACTCTTTCATTCACACTCTCTCTCTCACTAAGTCTCTCTCTCTATGTCTTATATATATATATATAGTATATATAGGTATTATATATATAGATATATATGTATATATATATATTGATATATATATGTATTAGTATTAGATACATATATGTATATATATGTGTGGTTGTATATTATATGATATTCCTATATTGGGTATTGGGTTAGATAGATTCATACATCTATATATGTATCATATATATATATGTATATGTTCCCAACTATAGGTTATATAGAAAACCTAGACTATTGGCCTATGGCCTAGGATTACTAGCCTATGGCTTGGGGCTAGCCCTAATGACCCAAAATCCTTTGTGTTGACCCTTGTTGACTAAGGGTTGACCAAAGTCAACTGTAGGTCAAAGTTGACCTAGATCACCTAGAAATGACTAGGAGTGACCTAAAACCACTAGTTTGACTAGTTTGACTAAAACCCTAACTAGTTTGACTAGTATTGACTTAACTTTGACTAGTTTGACTTTAGAGTTGACCAAGAGTTGACTTTTGACCAGATTGACTTAGAATCATGTAGTTTGCATAGTAGACTTTATTTTTACTATTTAGAACACATTGTGACTTGTGTTGCTCTGATCAGGAGCCAGACACCTCTCCTCAGACTGCATATTCTCTACAGACATTCATACAGCAGGCGAGTACATTCTCTGACCGTTTCATACTTGTTCAGGCTTTACTTCTCGCTCTAGATTACTTTACTTGTTGCTGTCACATTTGTAACACGGATTGGTACTATATGGATCTTTACATGAGATGTTATCCCTCTCGGGAGCATCGGGTACTTCATGTTATGTGTGTTTCACTATCATCATGTACTCCTATGCTTCCATCATTCATGTGCACTCATGTGATCATGTACTCTCATGTTTACTGAGCCCTCATGTATACTATCATGTGCACCCTTTCATGGGCCCCATGTGATATCATGTATAAATAACGTAACCTGTATAGATCCTTGTGTATTGGTTGGGGAAACGGGGGAGTAGAAGTGGACATGTGAATAATTCCAAAGTAGTGTAATCATGTGCAAACTCAGTAGTGTAATCATGTGCAAATTCTAGCCATTCACATGCCTATCTTATGCTCTACATCACTAGTCACTTATAGTTCTCTATATACAGTAGATATTTCATTACAGCTATCTCTTTTACAGCGTATATTTCCTTTCAGCAGTTCATGTATCTTACTCTATTGCCTGTATCGTATTTCCTAACCTGATATGCACTGTGTGAGATGTATTGTGCTCGTTCCCGTCCTGATTGGACCTGTTGAAAATATTACAGAGGATGAGGACGAGGCATGGGTGACTACCTATTATGGAGCAGGACTAGATGACACTTGTATCGAGGACCCTCAGCAGGTTCCACCTACAGCTGAGGAGGATGTTCCAGTAGTCTAGACCAGTTTAGTCTAGATAGTCTTTTCTATATCATTTTGTCTCACATTTGAGTTGTATTTTGAGATGTGGAGATGTATAGACTCTTAGACTTATTGTATTATGAGTTGACATTCTGGATGTTTGTATCTTAGACACTTAGTCTTATTTCATCTATGCTATGGTTTCTCTGAGTTGCTATCTATCTTTCTGTTGTTCACTCTTCTACCTTAGATGTGATTGAGACTTATGATGTTACCTCCATTCGGAGAGTATGAACTGTACAGGTACCTTTATACTGTTAGATGATTTACCTAGGACAGCGTTCTACCGCCGACACTGCAGCGTAGGCTGGACGTACCCACTTCTCGTGCCCTTACTCTAGGGTGCGGGTCGTGACACGTTTTTAGTGGTGGCCCATGCAGGTCCAGTTTATGTGGTGGTATTCGAACTAGAGTATCGCCACAGCCTGCAGTAGGAAATAGGATGTAGTTGAGGTACTCAATCACATTAGGAAAAACTCTTATCTAAATCCCTGCTATCTAAATTCTTGCTGATATTGTCTTTCTTTTGAAATAAACTGTCTCCTTTGACTATATCGTTTCTTCTCCGTATTTTGACTTTCTTGTTAATCTGTCTTCAGGATGGTGGAGACACGATCGCAGCGTCTCGGTCCAGGTGACACCACTGAGAGGTCTGCCACCTCTCGTCCAGCTCACCAGGACCCGGGGACTGCAGCTCCCCTTACTCCAGCTCATGTGGGAGCTTCTGCCACGTTTGGGGGTGCACCTCTACTTATTCGGGGGACCATCCCAGCTACCCCAGACATGCCTCCCCCGCAGTTTCGTCAGCCTCAGTTCCAGCAGCACCAGCAGCACCAGCAGCACCAGCAGTACCAGCAGGAGTACCAGCAGCAGATGCCATCTGGGTATGTGGATGCTGCGCAGATGTTTTCATATTTCCAGCAGTTTCTAGAGTCGCAGCAGACCCAGCAGCAGCGACAGACGACGGCATTTACTAGAGGCATTGATGATGTCCATCAGCTGGCTACAGCGACGATAGAGAGGTTGGCAGCCCAGCCGCAGGGAGGAGCAGGACCGCCGTGGCAGCAGAGGATTCCTGGCATCCAGGAGTTCAAGAAGATGAACCCCAGGGACTTCTTGGGTACTGAGGGGATTCTTTATGCTGATGACTGGATAGAGCACATCGAGGAGATCTTCCGATTGGCGGAGATACCAGCCGGACTCCAGGTGGAGGCAGCAGCTAGCCAGATGCGGGATCTTGCCCGTACCTGGTATCAGACGGATCCGAGAGTAGGTACTCCAGGGCAGGCATGGGGAGCTTTCAAGGAGCTCTTCAAGGGGAAGTTTTTCCCAGATCAGGCAGTCGGTGCCTTGGAGACACAGTTCGAGAACCTGGTTCAGGGGAACCAGACCGTGGAGGAGTACGCCGGCGAGTTTTGCCGGTTGAGCAGGTTCGTGGAGGGCCTTAGCGAGGCAGCGAAGGCGAGGAGGTTCAGGAAAGGCTTGGTCAAGGAAGTCAAGTCCTTGACCAAGAGTGAGAGGAGTGCCACCTTTGAGGATATTCTAGCAGGAGCGATGGCAGCTGAGGATGATCTTGAGCTGAAGCTCAAGAGGGGCCGCGACACCCAGGGAGCTGGCAGCAGTGGAGGACAGGCCAAGAGGCCTCATTTTCAGCACCAGCAGCAGAGGCCATTCCAGCAGCAGAGGCCGTTCCAGCAGGTGCAGCAGCCGAGGCACCAGCAGCAGGCACCCAAGCAGCAGGTCGTCACTTGCACTTTCTGCAAGAAGCAGGGTCATGGATGGAATGACTGCAGAAAGAGGCTTGGCAGGTGTCTACTATGTGGTTCTGGAGACCACCAGCTGAGGGAGTGTCCCATGTCTTCGGGACGACCAGTTCAGGGAGGCGGAGCCAAGGCTCCGGCAGGGCAGCAGAAGGGACCTTTGCCGACTCAGCAGCAGAGGTTCACCCAGCATCAGGCTAGGGGTGGTCAGCAGGGACGAGCCTATGCCATGGCAGCAGAGGATGCCGAGGTTACTGGAGAGCTGATAGCAGGTTCTATTCTTCTCGATTCTATTCCAGCTTATGCTTTGTTCGATTCTGGGGCTTCCCATAGCTTTGTATCAGTATCTTTTGCGATTCGACATCATGTTATATCTGAATCGTTGCCTAGGACTTGCAAGATTACGACCGGGGGTGGCATTATCCTCGTTCGTGATATTTGCAAGGGACGGAGAGTAGTTATGGGAGGCCGAGAGTTGGATGTGAGTTTGCTCGTAATGCCACTACCGAACTACGATATTGTACTCGGTATGGATTGGTTGAGCATGCACCATGCCAGCATAGATTGCCGCGGGGGTAGAGTTCTGTTCAGAGTGCCAGGAGAGCCAGAGTTTGTATATTCCAGACGGCAGGCAGAGCAGACTTGTGGAGTTTTCTGTGGAGCTTCAGTCGAGGAGCAGCCAGCTCCACATCCATTGATTGTTGAGTTCATGGACGTGTTTCCAGAGGAATTGCCTGGGCTTCCACCAGACAGAGACGTTGAGTTCTCGATAGACTTGGTTCCAGGTGCGGAACCCATTTCACAGCACGTCTATCGGGTGAACAACAGCGAGCTGGTGGAATTGAAGAAGCAGGTGGATGAGTTGCAGGACAAAGGCTTCATCCGCTCTAGTTCTTCACCTTGGGGTGCACCGGTACTCTTTGTACCGAAGAAGGATGGGTCGGTACGTATGTGTATCGACTACAGGGCACTCAACAGTCTGACGATCAAGAACAGATATCCACTGCCGCGGATCGATGATCTCTTCGATCAGTTGAGCGGAGCTCGGGTATTCTCGAAGATTGATCTGAGGTCAGGCTATCATCAGGTAAAGGTGAAGAGGGAGGACATCCCGAAGACGGCGTTCAGGACGCGATACGGCCAGTTCGAGTTTATGGTGATGCCGTTTGGGTTGACGAATGCTCCGGCGGTGTTCATGAACTTGATGAACAAGGTGTTCCACCAGTACTTAGATAAGTTCGTGGTGGTGTTCATCGACGACATCCTGGTGTACTCGAAGACCGAGGAGGAGCACGAGGAGCACTTGAGAGTGGTCCTGGAGACTCTCAGACAGGAGCAGCTTTACGGCAAGCTCTCGAAGTACGAGTTCTTCCTCGACAGAGTTGACTTCCTGGGTCATGTAGTGACTGGAGATGGGATCTCAGTCGACCCGAGGAAGATATCAGCAGTTGAGGCTTGGGCAGCGCCGACGTCAGTGGCAGAGATCAGGAGCTTCCTAGGATTGGCAGGCTACTACAGGAGGTTCGTCCAGGATTTCTCCCGGGTTGCAGAGCCGTTGTCTAGGCTGACCCGGAAGGACGCAGAGTTTCTCTGGTCAGAGGAGTGTCAGGCCGCTTTCGATGAGTTGAAGAAGCGGTTGACGACAGCCCCGATTCTGACATTGCCAGCAGGATCAGGCGGGTTCACTATCTACAGTGACGCCTCGGGGAAGGGTTTGGGTTGTGTCTTACAGCAGCATGGGAAGGTGATTGCCTATGCTTCCAGGCAGTTACGGCCCCATGAGAAGAACTACCCTACCCATGATTTAGAGTTGGCGGCAGTTATCTTTGCTCTGAAGCTGTGAAAACACTATTTGTACGGAGAGCGCGTGGAGATATTTACAGACCACAAGAGCTTGAAGTACGTGTTTACGCAGAAGGAGCTGAACATGAGACAGCGCAGGTGGCTGGAGCTGATGAAGGACTTTGATATCCTTCTGCAGTATCACCCGGGGAAGGCCAACGTAGTTGCCGATGCTTTGAGCAGATATCCGACAGCTATGTGCTTGACGATGGATCGTCACTTGTTAGCGGACTTAGAGAGCCTTGGGATCGAGGTGATTGTGCCGGGAGTGCAGATGCAGATGTTGGGCCTCCAGATTCAGTCGGACTTGATTGATAGGATCAAGTCGGCTCAGTTCGATGATGTTTCTCTACGAAGCATCAGGGAGCAGGTCAGCCAGGGATTTGCGGACGATGAGTTCACTCTTGCAGCAGATGGCGCATTGAGGCACGGTTCCAGACTGTGTGTGCCCCGTGGAGACTTTCGGGAGCAGGTTATGCAGGAGGCCCACCGTTCTCAGTACTCGATACATCCGGGAGCCAACAAGATGTATAGGGATCTGAAAGAGCATGTATGGTGGAGTGGGATGAAGCGCGAGGTAGCACACTTCGTAGCCAGGTGTTTGATCTGCCAGCAGGTCAAGGCGGAGAGGCAGAGGCCAGGAGGACTGTTGCAGCCATTACCCATTCCGGAGTGGAAGTGGGAGCACATCACGATGGACTTCGTTTCGGGATTGCCGCGTACTCCAGGAGGGAAGGATGCAATTTGGGTCATCGTCGACAGGTTGACCAAATCGGCCCACTTTTTGCCATTCAAAGTGGGTTTGTCTACCGAGAAGCTGTCAGAGATGTATATGAGGCAGATAGTCAGACTTCATGGAGTTCCAGTGAGCATTGTATCGGACCGGGACAGCCGTTTCACTTCACATTTCTGGAGGAGCTTGCATATTAGCTTGGGCACTCAGCTCAAGTTTAGTACTGCATACCACCCGCAGACAGACGGACAGTCATAGCGGACCATTCAGACACTGGAGGACATGTTGAGGACTTGTGTACTGGACTTTGGAGGATCTTGGGAGAGTCACCTGCACTTAGTAGAGTTTGCATATAACAACAGTTTTCAGGCCAGCATCGAGATGTCCCCTTTCGAGGCACTGTACGGGCGTAGATGTCGTACACCCTTGTCTTGGGATGATGTAGGGGAGCGAGTTTTATTGGGGCCTGAGATGGTTGTAGATGCAGCAGAGAAGGTGAAGCTTATCAGAGATCGGCTTCGCGTGGCGCAGGACAGACATCGGCATTGGGCCGATAGCCACCGCAGACCTTTGGAGTTTGAGGTACAGTTTAGAGATAGGATTAGAACTAGGTTGTCTTGTTTGTGTTTTGTTAATCATGTTTGTTTATCATAATTAATTGAGACCTTGTTTGTGATTAGGTCGGAGACCAGGTATTCCTGAGGATATCTCCGACACGTGGCACGATACGTTTTGGTGGAGGTGGGAAGCTTAGCCCGCGTTTCATTGGCCCTTTCGTTATCAGCGGGAGAGTCGGAGACGTGTCTTACAGGCTAGACTTACCACCAGCATTGGTTGGAGTCCACAACGTATTTCACGTGTCGCAGTTGAGACGGTATGTGGCAGATCCTAGCCACGTACTTGATCATTCCGAGATCGAGGTTGGTCCTACTCTTCGTTATCCAGAGCAGCCTGTTGAGATTCTGGATCGACGGGAGAAGGCATTGAGGAACCAGACGATACCATTGGTTCGTGTCGCATGGAGGCATCATTCTCCAGGAGAGTCCACCTGGGAACGGGAGGATGAGATGCGTGAGCGATACCCTTATCTATTTGTACCTTGAGGTATGATTTCTATCCTTCTCATTATTCAGTTTCGTCTTAAATTTCGAGGACGAAATTATTGTTAGGAGGGTAGACTTGTAACACCCTGTTTTCTGAAATTAGGGATTTTTGAAAATTTATTATTTTATTATCATATTAGTGGTATTTTAGTCATGGCATGATTTTCTGGTGAATTTAGTTAAGTTAAATCATTTCTAGAGTCATGCTAAGTCATGACTTATGACTTTGTGTTTTTGGTTAGTGTAACTTATTGTAAACCCTAGTTTCCTTAACCTAGACATTGCCATGACCATGTGAACTTGACCATAGGCTTAGAATATCATTTTAGTGATTTTTGGCCTAAGGGGTATTTTGGTAATTTTTTAGAAATTAAGGAGGATTAGTGAGATTTCACTATTCATGGACTTTTGTTTAGTGACTTGATAATCCCTAACTTAGATTACCCTAATCTATAGGTTAATCCCTAACCTAGAATGACTAAGGGTTAGATATTAACTTTAGGTCAAGTTTAGAAATATCTAAACTACCTTTATTAGATCTTTTGCTTAAATTGTGCAAAAGATCTATTTTTGGCACAAAGTCCTTTTCTTAGCCACTAAGGGTTGAACCACTACCCCCCCCCCCCCATGCTTGGCCGGCCAAGGGGTACCCCCTTAGCTTGTGCACACTCTATATAACCCCTTGTGTTCATCCATGAATTAATTTACATGAAATTAATTCCTAGAAAACCACATTTCTTCAAACACCCATATCTTGATCATTCTTGATCCAAATTGACTCTAGTCTCTTGCATTGGGATCCTACAACACCAAGGGAGCTAAGGGAGGCTAGCAATCAAGAATTTGGAGGCTTTTGTCATCATCAAGTTGAAGAACAACACCCCCCTCTTCTTTGAATTTCCTTGAAATTCACCAATAGGTAAATTTCCACAAACCTAGTTAAATTCCTATTTTTCTTTCATAGATGCATTCATATAGGGATAACAATATTGTGGGTAAAGTTTGGTAAGATTTTGATGTGTTTTGGTGTCGTGTTGGACACGTATCCTACTAGTCTAGAACCCTAATTTTACTCACTGTTTGAGCACTGTCATTGTGTATTTTGATCACTGTTTTTCCAAACTCTTTGAACAAAAACCTAGCCTAGCTAACCCTAACCCTAATCCTATGTCACTGGACACAATTTGACCTTGTGTCGTGTCCAAGAATGGACACACAAGCTCTCGGGACACAGGGCAGTACACAGGAATTGTGTCCTGCTGCCACAGTGTCCCCACGCACTGTAGAAGCCACGTGGACACGCCAAAATTGGCACAGAGCACGGGGCAATGACTGACAGGTCATCCCCAAAGTTTGGGATGACCTCGTGTCGTGTCGGACACGGAATCGACCCCGCAAGGGTCGTTCTAAACACTGTGTACACACGCACAGACACTGTACTTTGAACGTGTCGTGTCCACTGTACACGACACGTGGACACTTGCTACTGACATGGACACGAAGCCCAACCCTAGGCGCACCTTCGGGCACGAGCACGAGGCCTGTGTCGCTTTGTGTCGTGTCCTAGACTACTTTGAGTTTTACACTGTAACAGTGTACACTCACTTACCCGGGTGACTTCAAATCATTGTGGACACGTCGTGTCGTGTCGTGACACAGTGTCAGGCTGCTAGGGACCTAGCCTAACCTAGGGGCTATCATTACCAACCAAGTTTGGGTCATCTTAGGTCGATTTGATTGATGTTTGAGCTAACCCAAGTTGGGTTTTCACAGTGCATTTCCTGTTTCCTGAAAATTCACAGTTTTTGCAAAATCGAATTTTGATTCGATTTTGCTAATGATTTATGTATTATATTAATGTATTTTAATGTGTATATATGTAGTATATGTGTATGTGAGAGTGTGGGTCGATTTTGGGGTAATTTAGTATTGTGTGGGTTAAGTTATACATATATATACCTATGTGTGTATATATGTATTGTGTGTGTGTGTGTTTTGGATGGGTTTGGGTTCAGGAATTCCTGGAACCCCCCTGATTCACTAAGTCTTTCCCTCTCTCTCACTGTCTCACTCTTTCATTCACACTCTCTCTCTCACTAAGTCTCTCTCTCTATGTCTTATATATATATATAGTATATATATAGGTATTATATATATAGATATATATGTATATATATATTGATATATATATGTATTAGTATTAGATACATATATGTATATATATGTGTGGTTGTATATTATATGATATTCCTATATTGGGTATTGGGTTAGATAGATTCATACATCTATATATGTATCATATATATATATGTATATGTTCCCAACTATAGGTTATATAGAAAACCTAGACTATTGGCCTATGGCCTAGGATTACTAGCCTATGGCTTGGGGCTAGCCCTAATGACCCAAAATCCTTTGTGTTGACCCTTGTTGACTAAGGGTTGACCAAAGTCAACTGTAGGTCAAAGTTGACCTAGATCACCTAGAAATGACTAGGAGTGACCTAAAACCACTAGTTTGACTAGTTTGACTAAAACCCTAACTAGTTTGACTAGTATTGACTTAACTTTGACTAGTTTGACTTTAGAGTTGACCAAGAGTTGACTTTTGACCAGATTGACTTAGAATCATGTAGTTTGCATAGTAGACTTTATTTTTACTATTTAGAACACATTGTGACTTGTGTTGCTCTGATCAGGAGCCAGACACCTCTCCTCAGACTGCATATTCTCTACAGACATTCATACAGCAGGCGAGTATATTCTCTGACCGTTTCATACTTGTTCAGGCTTTACTTCTCGCTCTAGATTACTTTACTTGTTGCTGTCACATTTGTAACACGGATTGGTACTATATGGATCTTTACATGAGATGTTATCCCTCTCGGGAGCATCGGGTACTTCATGTTATGTGTGTTTCACTATCATCATGTACTCCTATGCTTCCATCATTCATGTGCACTCATGTGATCATGTACTCTCATGTTTACTGAGCCCTCATGTATACTATCATGTGCACCCTTTCATGGGCCCCATGTGATATCATGTATAAATAACGTAACCTGTATAGATCCTTGTGTATTGGTTGGGGAAACGGGGGAGTAGAAGTGGACATGTGAATAATTCCAAAGTAGTGTAATCATGTGCAAACTCAGTAGTGTAATCATGTGCAAATTCTAGCCATTCACATGCCTATCTTATGCTCTACATCACTAGTCACTTATAGTTCTCTATATACAGTAGATATTTCATTACAGCTATCTCTTTTACAGCGTATATTTCCTTTCAGCAGTTCATGTATCTTACTCTATTGCCTGTATCGTATTTCCTAACCTGATATGCACTGTGTGAGATGTATTGTGCTCGTTCCCGTCCTGATTGGACCTGTTGAAAATATTACAGAGGATGAGGACGAGGCATGGGTGACTACCTATTATGGAGCAGGACTAGATGACACTTGTATCGAGGACCCTCAGCAGGTTCCACCTACAGCTGAGGAGGATGTTCCAGTAGTCTAGACCAGTTTAGTCTAGATAGTCTTTTCTATATCATTTTGTCTCACATTTGAGTTGTATTTTGAGATGTGGAGATGTATAGACTCTTAGACTTATTGTATTATGAGTGACATTCTGGATGTTTGTATCTTAGACACTTAGTCTTATTTCATCTATGCTATGGTTTCTCTGAGTTGCTATCTATCTTTCTGTTGTTCACTCTTCTACCTTAGATGTGATTGAGACTTATGATGTTACCCTCCATTCGGAGAGTATGAACTGTACAGGTACCTTTATACTGTTAGATGATTTACCTAGGACAGCGTTCTACCGCCGACACTGCGGCGTAGGCTGGACGTACCCACTTCTCGTGCCCTTACTCTAGGGTGCGGGTCGTGACACCTTTCGAGGGCTTCGCCCCCGAACTCCCGACGAGGGGCGCTGCCCCCTCGACCCCCGTCCACTGACCGGACAGCGGAAACCCCGAGTGCGTGGCTCCGGAGATGTCGTCGGGTGGTTCAGAGAAATCTTGTGGAATTCGTCGTCTTTGGCCCACCATGATTTCTTCATTGCATATGTCCACATTGATCTTACTTATTGCTTTTCTGTATGTACATATTAGACGAACAAAGGAATATACATAGTAGCAAGAATGATAAGTTTAATGCACATTAGGACAATGCTGAGTTTAAGTATAAGTGCTAAGGTGATAGCATAAATGCTAGTGATATCATAATGATTAAATTTAATTGAATAACCAAAATCAAAAACATAGTTTTGATTTTGGCAACCCCGATTAAATTTAAGATAGATAAGCTCATATCACTAAAATATAAACCAATATGCACATATAACCAAAGGTATAAGTATAAGTAGAAATGCTATAGCGATAGTATGAAGATTAGTGATAATAAAATGCTAAACTTAACATATTAACCATATTCAAAAATATGATACAATCATTGGGCCAACAGGTGGTCTCCTTTGTTAAAGTATCCGTGCTCGTCCCACAACCAATCAAATTTTTTTTTTTATTTCTAATCTCTTGAATATGAAGCTCTGCTTCACATTTGGCTCTACCTTCTGGTATATAAGAACCAAATGTGAAACAGAGTTTCATATTCAAGATATTAGAAATGAAAATTTTTTTGATTGGTCGTGGGACGAGCAAGAATCCTTTGACAAAGGAGACCACCATGCTGTCAGGAACCTCTCGCTCGAGCTCTACTCAAGGATGTCCACTCGAGCTTCGGAGAAAAGGATTGACTCAGAGCGGATTTCTGGACAGAGATGACGAAGAAGATGGCTGCCAAAGCTTATGTAAGTTTTCTAATTCTTTATACGTATTATATTTTTGTCATTTTGTATTTCTGTAATTAAAATCGATCATTGCATCATATCAATAGGTGATTTTGTACATTAGTTACAAGTGCTACTTAGTTAAAGTTCAAGTGCTACTTAGTTGTGTCTCTCATTTATTTGTTAATTACTGTATTTCAGTTCTATTTAGTTTTATGTGATTCTCTGATAGTTCTCTCATTCATTTTCAACAGCTCCCTCCTGTGAAATTGATTTTACCAGATGGCACCCATGACCCCGAGCAGCGGCACGTCGTTTGAGAGAAACACAGATTGCTGAGGTGGCTCCTCCTACTGTTAAGGAGGAAGTGGCACCGTAGCTAGTGAGATCGGAGTTCCATTCATCCAGCACCGGTAGCTAGTGAGACCAGAAGTTTCTATTCATCCAGCACTTGCAATGTACACATCTCTCCTGCCGCCGTCGATCCCACTTATTCGAGGTGGTTGCGTGTTCGTATCACTGAGCGTTTGCGTGAGCTATGTGGTTCTCATTAGCTATTAGTACTTATTTGTATTGGACTATTTGTATTGGATTGTTTTTGTATTAGACTATTTTATTGGACTACATATATGAATTAGTACTGTGTCAATCTTTGTATTGTATTGGGTTGTTTTGTATTAGACTATTCGTTTCATTGGATGTTAATTTACCGGTGGTGTTGTTCCACCGAAGGGGTCGGCGAACCCAGGGATAAAATGTGCTTGTGTATTGTTTCAGATTAAACTGCAGGGAGAAAATGATCTGTGGAAAACTGTATACTGCAATTTTTTTTTTCAAACTTTAGCGATGTTTACCGACGCTTTCCGACGGCACATAGCGTTGGTAGTCGTCGCTAAACTGGCATATATTTCCAGGCTACCGACGTATAGCGACGTCAGTTTTCGTCGATATGCGTCGGTAAACGTCGCTAAATATCCTAGAATTTTACCTCATTTACCCAAGATATACCGACGTATAGCGACAACACAAACGTCGGTACTATATACCGACGCATAGCAACATCAAAAACATCGATAATTTTCCCAGGGAATACCGACGTATAGCGACATCATAAACGTCGCTATTTCATCGACGAAACGCCGGTAAACGTCGGTATATTACCGACGTCTATTTGCGTCGATAAACGTCGTGTTGGCGACGATCAGCGACGTCTTTCCAAACAGCGTAAGGTTTCCGCGAGAAGTTGAAGACGTCGCTAAATACGTCGCTACAATGTTTAGCGACGTCTTTTGGCGGTTTGCGACGTCTTTAGGCGTCGCTAAAGTGATTCTCTGGTAGTGCAATTACATAAATAATCTAATTTTATGCATATTTTGTAATTAAAAATGTGTATATTTTTCTATTATTTTGACACCAACAATTTTATTTATGTATTTTAAATCCAATTTTGGTAATTTAACAATTTGTTCAACTTTTGGTCCAACTTTTAATATAACAATTGTATAAAATAATTACATTTTAAATATAATTTAATTACAAATTTAACTTTTGTCAGGCCGATTAATGATAAAAATAGTTCAACCGAAAATTTTATAGGCGCACGCAGGAATATATATATATATATATATATATATCTATATATATATATATATATAATATATATATATATATATATATTTTTTTTTTTTTTGGAACCAGGTAAATTATTTCTGGAATCGCTCCCACTGGAATTCGAACTCCTGACCACTCGGGCCGCATGCATCTCTCTTAACCACTAGGTTAGAGGAGGTCATTTGCATATATATTATATATATATATACATATATTATATATATATCTATAATATATATATGGAACAAGGTAAATTGTTTCTGAAATCGTTCCCATTGGAATTCGAACTCTTGACCACTCGGGCCGCATGCATCTCTCTTAACCATAGGCTAGAGGTCATTTGCAATGTATATATATATATATATATATATATATTATATATATATATATATATTCTATATATATATGGAAATTCGGTATTGACTATTTTCATATTTTGGTGGTTGGTTGTTGCACCGGGAGACCGTTCCTCCACAGAGGAAGTGGGTATTTTTTATTTATTTATTTATTTTTGCAGATACTTTCTCCAACACTTTATCTCAAGTTGCTACTATGATTCGTACTTGTAAATTGCCACCATGAGTACTTTCCAGCATTTATAGTCAACTACATACCATGTGTAATGTGGATGCACATTATTCTTGCACATTACAATATGTCTCAATAGTAGGTACAAGTATTATGTAATGCAATTTCAGTTATACTCATTGATATATATATATATATATATATATATCATATATATATCTATATATTATAATTATATATATATTTTTTTTTTTTTTTTTTTTTTTTTTTTTTTTTTTTTTTTTTTAAACCATTTTAAATTAATAGTTTGAACTCTAGATGTATATGGGATAAGGCAAAGTTCTGTACATGTAAACCCCCTCTAGATCCTGTGTAAGCGGCATCATTAGTTTTGAACTATAAATGGGTGATTCTGTGACACTAGTTTGAAAATCTCGAAGATTATTTTTAAAAAACTCTATTGAAAGATTCAAAATAAATAAATATCAATTGATATGTAACAAAAATTTATTGAGAGTAAACATTAATTAGGATTTTAATATTAATCTCTCACTCATGATAGAGGATAAGTGAACAATTCTTTCGTGAAAGATTTTTTTTATTGCTATTGGGTGTCCTTCAATGTTTTTTGTGATCTACAGACATGACTGAAAAACCATACTGACTCCCCATGCTTTGATTGGAAGTAAGGAACTCTATAATCCACCTACAAAATTGACACAGCAAAATTTATCCAAACTCAGATTAGCATTTAATATGTCTCCCTTTTTTTTTTTTAAATGAATACAAGCAATCGAGATCACACTATGCAGTTGTGAGCAGTCCCTTCAATTTAAATTCCATGTAGCTTCCATCATATGGAATATATATCGCAAGAACATCTACAAGTTACTGCAAGGTCTTCGAGTGGCGCTTGTGGTTACCGAGGAGAGATATAAGATCTTGGCTAAAGATCAGTAGATCGAGCCGGATACATATTATTCATTCCATTTATAATAATCGTGAAAGGG